>JAQIWH010001491.1:0-31223 GCA_034695005.1 Cryptops parisi
GGCCCTCAGACTTTATTTAAATCAGAAATGCAGAAATGACGATGAGATGAGGATGATAAACATGGAACAGGGTTTTAAGCAGTTCAATCAATATATGTAGTTCATTTGATTAATTCTCCCGGAATATTAACTCTTCTCAGGCAAGTGATATATAGTATTCCATAATAAAAAACTAAAGCTCACCTTCTCCGTCAAAACTCTCGTTCAATACTTCCTGAACAGCTTCTTCGGAAGCTTCCAACGTATGTTCCCTCCACGTCTCCCCATTATCACTGCGCAAGATCGTGATTTCACGCTCCTTCCCACGTAGCGAAGCAAAGTGCGGTACCTCAATAATTACAGGTCTGCGCAAAAAATAAATAAAAAATAAATGAAACAATATTAGCATCAACAATAAATATGAAAATATCATATATAAACATGTAACTGCATAACATTAAACAAGAAGAAAGAATAATGGAGAAGTTCGACATCCAATTCCTAGTTAGCTCACCCCAAAAATTTGGCTGCGGTAGGTCCCATTTCAAGGATTCGGCTAGCACATGCTTCCCCTTCCATGAGTGGAGGTGGATGGGCAAGCTTTTCCTTTTTCAGGTAGCGGCACGTTATTCGCATTGGCATGGGCGCCTTTCGCGGCGGGATGATGACACGCACCCCCGAGTGGCGGCATCCACGCATAGCTCCTCCTCTAGCATCCACCATGAAACTCACTAGGAATCTAACATTGTGGAGAAAAAAGTGCCACACACCAGTCATTTTCATTGCAATAGCATATTCCCTTCATCCTATCACACATACATACAAACACACAAACTTGTGTACACAGCTATACTGTTTTTTTAGACAGAATTTGTTCACAATCACCTTGCAGTTTTAGAAAAGTCAAGTAAATACAGTGCATGCCGACAAATTTTAATCGTTTTTAATTTTTTAAATTTGGCCTTGTATTTTGTCGATTGATGCACAAATATTCCAAAGTCGAGTATCAGTAGAAAGTCAGTAAATGCCCACAAGACCGAGTTGCACAAACAACCTATTGAACAAACATGCATATATTACATGCAGCAGTGCAATTTTCAATCAAGTGTGCACATTTCTAACTTTTTTCTGAAATTACTGTAATTATCCATGAATTCTTTGGATACCTCACACGAGTTAACCAGGGAAATATTAAAGTTGATTTAAAACTGCTCTTCCGTTCAATTGTAAACAACTAATTGCATAATCCGAGACAAACACCTGGTTTAATTATCAACATATCCAAATTCAAGGCATCATTTTCTACAGCTGCAAGGCAATTTTAGCATTTCCTTTTGAACCTCAAGCAAAAAATAAAATAAAAATAAAAACACTTATGACTTCCAAGTTGGTTACAGCAGTCAATGACTGAGAAACGATTGACATTAAAGCTACATGGTCAATTCCACTTCACAACAAGAAAGAACCATTACATAAAATATCCGGCAATTATATATCACTTCAATACTGTGTAACACCAATTATTCTTAAGAAACTCTCACTTGACCAGATTGGTAAAAGAATTTTTCTTACCGTTACATAATTTATGATTAATTTTTTTTTAATTTGACAACTATGTATCATAAGTATTCCTTATTATGAGGTTCAACTCAACATGTTATGGTAATCAACATACAATGACTGCAAAACAAATGCAAAATACATACACTTTGATACCATTAGTTAAATGCATCGCAACTAGTGAGATATCAATAAACAAGCATGAACATGATTCTATCTTCAAAACAAGACTAGTATTACAGTTCCATACATATAAATAGTACCAATAATATTAATCAGTTCTAATAATGTAATGTACTACAATATTTACAAGTAATATACTATTTACATACAATTATATATGTTAAATTCTAAATTTTACAAACTATTATGTTTGTAACTACAATGTAGATGATAATGTCGCACCAGATCTTATGAGAATTTCAAGTTTGTCCTACAATAATTTTTTCCATAACTTATTACCTCAAATTTAATGGTTTCAAGTACTTTTTAGCCCTAGTTTAAAAACAAAAACAATTTAATTTAAAAATAAAATATTTTCAAGTCTCATAATTTGAAGATAGAACCATTTACAATGTTAAATAAAGTTATATCTATTTCATTAAAAAGCCCATGCTGATTGCTAAAACAGCTATTAACAATATTTAAAACCAAAAATAAAAATGGTATTCTTTTGGAACTATCATGTCCACCATTCACTGCCATCATTGATAGCGTTAGTAAGATCATCTTACTACGACTGAGTTAATTTTTTTAAAGGCAGTTATCATAAACCAGACAAATTACTTCAATACATGCCAATTGGCGAAACAAACGTATCATCGAACGTCACTACTAACCTTTTCCCAGGCATTTTTGTAACTTTAAGCACCAAATTAAAGCTGATGTGTGTGTGTGCAGAACTGATTTTTAGCAAAGCAGAATTGCGAATGGATGGCAAAAACTATCTGGCAGTCTTTGCAAAGCTATTTATGGACCTTAATGAAAGCAGCAAGGAAGTGCTACTGCATCTTCAATATTCTTGGAGTTGACTCCAACATGAAGAGCAAGTGCAAACAGCACTCAGGGCGAAGACTGCAAACCACACAGTGAAGCAAAATTTTATTACAATTCACTATCCAAAATTCATTTTAACACTAAAAACTGCCTAATTTCACTACCAGTTGTCAATTGAAAACTGCCAATTTAAATATTCTGTCAATATGAATTTTCTGTTAACATGTTTTAGCAATAAGCATGTGATGACAAAACTTCTTTACAATTATTCAAATGCAAACTTAAAAAATTAATAAACACTTCAACATGCATACCCATTAAAAAACAGTGCTTTCCACATTTCCTATGACAACTGTACACACAGATTCAAATTCAAAGAAAAGACAGACATAACCTTTCATGTACAAACGCCCCATCTACATAACGTCGACTTCGATTAACGCTATTTTCTACAAAAATTGAAATATTGCTTATTTCTTGGCATGCTTATGAATAGTGCATAAAAATGTTATTTTTCAGTTTGTCATTATTTAGTGGGTGCATTTAAAGTGCCAAGGTTGGTCTGTCTTTTATACACTTTCTGTAGTACAGTTCTCAGCATTCATATATATGTCGTAGAATGGTGAAATGAAACGATGAAAGACTAAAATTAGGATATAAACACTTACGTCTTCCACTTTAACTTGCTAGAATTGGCCGGCATGCGTAAAGGAAATAAGCAATATTAGGAAGTTTGATCAATACAAAAAAAGTGGAATGTTATAGCAATCAGAACATCATCTTAAAAGAAAAATGGAGCACCATCAGCAAAACAAAAGAGCACTTTCCTGTTAGTGAAAAAAAAATAATGCCCAAGACAAGTTACCATAGTCACTTGTATATCTTGTATTCAATGTAAAAAAATGTGAAGATATTTGCAACGGGTTGCAAAATCTTATAACCGCAATACCGCAAGTCAACATAAACCATAAAAATTAAACAAAATTGTCAACTCAATGCATGTTTGGGCTTGCCGTTGAAATGGTAAACAATACAATCTGTACATAAGCCTACTGTTAACTTGGAAATAGGCCTACCAATAATAAATAACTTTTTATAGAACAGTGAGTGAAACACTATTGTTTTCAATTGTTGGACAAAATCTAAACCTGATTTTTTTTTCTGGACAAAATCTGAAACTGTTTTCCTATCTTTGGAACATTTATGTATATATATCCAATAATAATAATAACTATATAAAGTGTTCATAATATTTTATCAGTCTTAATGCTCTGAAATTGAGTTTAATCAATGTATTGTGCTAAAAAAAATTAATGGACAGTATGAAAGAAAACCCAAAACACATAGAGCATTACTGTAGAAACAAACTCACTCAACTCATGTTCAAGTTTGCCATTAAGAATAAGTAAAATTTATATATATATGCATACTGCTGTCTCAGAAACATTCCAATCATAAATAACCAGGTTTTGGCTTTATATAGAACAGTGAGTGAAACAGTTTTGTTTTCACGTGTCAGACAAATTTCTGCCCGTTTCCTATTGGAACTGTATAACTGTCATATAACCAACAATGACTAATTTTCATATGTTAACAGTCTACAGTCCTAATATCCTCAAAGATTGAATTAAATCAATGTATTGTGCTAAATACATTCAAAAGACAGTATGAAAATCCCAACCCATATAGAATCGATGTATTAAAACATAAACCAAATGTAGTTAACAGATTAACAAGTAGTTAAGTAATAGTTAAGTTAAGTAGTTAACAGAGCAACAAAAAAATCGTCCTCATTAACCAATGGTTCAATAAATATTGTTTTTGTTTTTTTAAATTATTAGATTTAGATTTAGATTTATTTGAAATCATTTATTATACACCTAACAGTGTAGTAACACCTGTCTCTCTAAACCTGTCATCTCTTGGAATAAAACACCAATGGCACATTCCAGAATAACATTTTACAGGCAAACCCTGTTAGAATTGCATCACCAACTAAAACCAAAGCATCTCGAATTTTATGACAAACACGCAGTCACACACAAAATAAAAATTAAAAGAAACTAATGAATAACACAAATTATAACTTCAAGTGTTTGTGTATGTGTGTGTGAAAACATCATCTGAGATAAGGATTTTCAGAAGGATCTATGTTAGATTCCAAATTTAGATGCTCCATTTCACATATCTGGGTTACAGTGCAAGATGTTATTTATTATGGTTTGAACCCCATTATAACAAACTTGCATTGCAGCCTGGTTATAACTATCCTAGTTTAGCATGGTTTCATTGGTCGTGAAATATTAATTTGGTCATTTTAAAATGTTTTTACAAGTTTGTTAACAAAATGTTTTACAAGTTTGCTAACAAATTTTTTTACAAGTTTGTTAACATAGTTGTACATGTGGTGTAGCTTTCAAATAATGTGGTGTAGATATTAAACATAAACAGTTAATAATTGTGTATTTTAGATGAACATACTCTCTATTGGTCCAACTTAATAATATCTCCCAAGTCGTGAAAAAGACAGAACTTTATGTTACCATTGTGAAGTGTGTGGCATTATAATCTTATGGTACTTAAATTTACATTCCATGCCGACTTTAAATTTATGTTGAAAATGTTTAATGTGTATCGTGAATCATATTATTTGACACTAGAACAAAAAAAAATAATTTATACCGATGTATGATAGGGACTTGTTCTTTCTGAAGAATGGTATCAGCGCTTTGAAAAGAAATAAACAAATCAATTACACAATCTGATATGTTAGGAAAATAAAATAATAATAATGAAACTTGAAATTTTTGTTTTGTCGATTGATTAATTTGTCCATGCTGAATGCTCTGTTTTGAAATCAATTTGACTGCAATATTGCAAATGTGGCATGATTCCGCAATTTTCATTCAATTCAAAAACAAAACAATTTTTTATCCATGCTTGAGTTGAGATGGTGAGATTTGCAACACGGCTATCAGTTACACATGTCAAGCATTTGTTATTTTGGAATAACATAAGGGAAGAATGAACCCAGGTGCTTGGTTTATTTTAAACTGGAGATGCATTTCATTCATGCTTTTCTTCACTTATCTGTTGACCAATGCTAAATTAAGAACCAATTAACACCATTGCTGAAATTGTCTATGGTATAACGTTTAGTAGTCAATGTAGTTGTATCTTTGTGACATCAAAATTTCAAAACCAATCTAAAAATGATATCTTTCATCCCTGTAAAAAATATAAAAATAAAAATTTCGTGTAACTTATACTGTATTTTAAAACTGTCTTATCTTGTTTGCATAAATAGTTTATGAATGTCAGTTCGGGTTACATAAGTTTTTTAATGTATGTTTTTGTTTAAGTTTACTTATGATCACAATACTATTATTTTACATGCACTGTGACTATTAATCTTACTCCAATGTTAATGAGGTATGTTCTGTTATAAAAATGGCCATTGATTTCATTTTGAGACAAAAAATTATTATGTATCATATAACTATCAGCATTATATAACTAGACATAAATGTTGACAACATTTTTTTGACCATCAATGTGTTGACACATTGATGGTCACATTGACCATCAATCTGACTTGATGCTAATGTTCATATCGCTAATGCTCAACTTGACACTACATACAACAATTTTTTTTTCTTGTTAAAAATGTACAGTGCGTGCATCATAATTTAAGACCAGCATGGAATTATAAATTCTTTCTAAATTTATGACATATAAAGAATTGAAATATGGTACAAGAGTCCTAAAAATGTGATTTTCATCATTTTTTGCATGAAACATTTGACATAACACTAAAATTCATAAAACTTTCCACAATGCTAAGATGTGAGGTAATATCATCCATAGAGATCGATGGAGATCAAAAACCTTTGTACCATTTTTCGATTTTCTTTTCAGTCATATGTCAATTGTAATACTAAACTCGAATTTCATTAGTTTCCAAAACTAATAATCATACTGAAGTGTTAATGTTATCGTGGTTAATGGGGACAGCAGAGTTACCAGTAGTTTTAAATATAACTGGCATCAAAACATGTGAAGCTGCTGTTATAAGAGATGTCGTGCAGACTTCAAAAAGCATTATGTGCATGCGCTGATAAAACTTCATCAGCTTGCGAATTATTTGGCTCATATTACAAGAAAGACTAATAAATGAAGTAACAGCCAAACCAAAAGTAAGGCCTTTTTATAAACAAAAATTATTAAAAATTTGGCATGCTCGTTTGTTGTTGGAAGACGAAAAACAAAGATTATACGTTAGCAGAAGGACATCACATGTGTAAAAATCAGAATACGGTATTCAAACCTGTGACGCCACATTCCTTGAGCAGGAATGACAAACTCGTCCTCACTGCTTATACTAAAACTTCTGTCCCCATCAAAACGATTGGCAAAATGCAGGTGATTCATGGATGAAAACAAAAAACTTTTACATTCACAAACACAGTTAATATTAAAAAATAAAAATTAACGGTCAACCAAACGGTTAATTCAATCCGCAATTGGCTAGACCGATAAATGATGCATGTGAAAAGTTATCATTCATAAATGCACAAGAGGGTGAGATTGTTATCGACAATCATGAAGGAAAAAAAAAATTAATTCCCGTCATTCATCTGTGACAAATCAGGAAATTCGAAGCACCCAGTACCATTTGGAAAACCTTGTAAGGTACGAGGAAATATATATTCTGGATGATTCAAGAGTAAAGCTTGTGTAATACAGTACTTGAAATGCAATCAAAAGTAAAAATAAAAATCATGTTGAAACAAAAATTTGTGTTACCATAGTTTACTTTAAGTTGTTATATTTGATCGCTAGTCATGCCTGTCTTTCATAAAACCATGCATATCATTTCGTGCATTTGTTGCTAAATCTAACTTTGGAACATTAAAACTTTTACACAAAACATCAACTGATAAACATAAAGGTACAGTGTAATTGTTCAAATGTTCCCAAGTTTAAAACATTCTAATCTTACTATATGAGAATATATGGTAGGCTTACTTTGTTATGCATTAAAAATAAAAGAACAACATGTTAAGTGTCGGTTTTTAAAGTGTATCAAATGCTGTCATTTGTTAGAAGCTTATTATTTAACAGCTCTTTCATCTATCTTCTACTATTATAATGCAATTGTTAAACATCACTGTACGATCTCAGATACAGTAATCTACTTGTGCTTGATGAATAATCCATCATTCTACTATCAGCTACAGGATGTAACAAGTTTATTGTGTATCAAATAAATTACGTAAGTACCATTTTCAAATAGGAACTTTGCGTCATGACTAGTAAAATTTCAGCACTTTTGGTGAAATTTTACGATTCAATACAAACGATGCCACCAGGGGCACCAGCGCTGGCAGAATGGTTTTGTAAGGTGGTGCACATTAGGCTTACATGGTATACAGATACATCATAAAGACTAAACTTTGGTTCTCCCTACTCATTTCACTATTATTTAACTAGCTAATTTTACATTAATATAAAATTAGATAGTTTATTTATATCATTGTAAACAATTTTAAAAGTATGTTAAATGATTTAAAAACCAAAAAATATAAGGTGGGGCAAGGGCACCACCTTGCAACTTACCACCAGGACCCATGAATACAACATTCAGTAGCTTATATGTTCCGAATTGTGACAACTTCATTATTACTTTGACCGTATCGTACTTGTGAGTTTTAATATTTAAACGCTACTCTGTTAGTGATTAATCACGATTGTTAATTTCAACATTTAACGCACCTACCTACCAAAAACATTCAACATTAAGGTGTTGTTACTCTAAAGCAATCTAGCAAACTAGTTACAGCTGAAAGGCATTCCCACAAGCAAAAAGTGGCAGAAAGATTTTATTAGATCAACTATCCGAAACCACTCCAAAAAAATAACAAAAAAGCAATTTAAAAAAATTATTCAATGCTTCTCGTCTCATAAAGCATAAGCCATAATTAATTACGTGACCGTAATCAACCATCACCTGGTAAGCACAACTACTGGCACTACCGTGCGTTAAAAATTATATTAAAAGACAAACAGCCTTTTAATAAAAGTTCCACCTACCTATGAAAACTGGTAAGTTTCATTCTGCAAACGTAAATAAAGAACTTGTTGTTGGTACTTTGTATATTTCTTACACAAACTTAAAATCAAGTTATATAGCAGACTACGTAAGTCATTTTGTTTTTTCTTTTCGATTATTTTCCTCTTCTCTCCATGTGCTTCCTAGCACACAAAATGTTAGAAATTTTTCGAAGACGAGAAACAAAGAACTACTCTAACCAAAATTACCAATTACAAGCAACAGGTTAATGGTTAATCTCAAATAGAAGAAGAAGAAAAAAGTAAAAATTTAATCGTAGGCAATAAAACAAAAAAGCTTGTCGTGGCTCTGTTCTCGAATGACACTTTCGTACCAAACAAAACTATCAGTTTCGAGATAACGTTTGCAATGAAACAATAAAAATATTAATGTTCTTAAAGGCTCTGCTTAAGAGCAGAAACAATTATATAACAAGTAAGACAACAACAAATTATTTTATACAGTAACTAACAAAAAAATGGATGTATTGATTTCTATCAAATATATGTTACTCAGAAAAATAAAGTAGGAAACAGAGCAGAACAGAGGAAAATAACAGAATATGTTGTGTACTCAAATATTGAGACTTGGATGTTTGTTGTTAAGAAAGGCCTGAATGTCCTACATGACATCAGTGATTGCACTATAAACATGTTTTCTCTTGTGTTGTATGATAACTATAGGTGTCATGTTCAGAATATCACATCTTGGATTTGCAAAATCCAAGATCACCAATCAGTAGTAGAAACCACTAAAAAAATGTATGCATTACTAACTGAAAAAAATGTTTGATGAGGAAAATCTGTAAAAATTTTAAATCCTCACTTATCATCTGTAAATGCAAAAGCGGTAAATCTTAACTGAAAGTAGAACTAATATATGCTTTTATTAAAGTAATTTTGTTCATTTTCATGTCATATCCCACACATTCAGATTATTAAATTGTGAATCATCATACAGTTAAGAGTTAGATCATGTGTTGTGCTATGGCAGAGATTTCCAAAGTGTGGGTTGTGAAAACTTTTGAAACATTAAAAAAATGTAAAAAGGTTGCAAATTTCCAAAATTAATAACCATCTTATCCCCCTCACCCTCTTTTTGGCAACATATCCAATAATATTATATAGGCCCCCGGTGTTTGGCATTTAAAAAATTATTTCAAATGTTTACCTGAAATTTAAGTTTGCTATAACAATAACAATAAAATATATTTAATAAAAAGTAAAATAAATAATGAATAATTAATAAATAAATTAAACAATAATAAAAATTAATGCCAAATGATCGAAAGTACATCAATTCTCAGTTCATATACATTGAATTTGTTATTACTATAATAGTATATAATAGTATTCAGTATATTTGCAATCATATTATTACATGTCCTACAGAAACCTGTCTCATTTGATTTTATGTAATTATTCTTTTTCCTAAATTTTTAACTACTGTACAATGTAACTAACAAAATTGATGTAAGTGACTATTTCATTTGCTGAACTGTATCTGTAGCAATATGTAATGTATTCAATGAGAGTGTGTCAGTGTAATGCAATATAGACAGTACCGGTATATGAGAAAAAAAAGGAGTGAATAGAAAATGAAACATGGTAAAGAAAAAATTAAGATAATAATCTAAACATTTTATGTAGTGAAATAAATAAATAAATAAATAAATAAATAAATAATAGTTTGTATTTATAAAGTGTAACATTGAGACACGATAACAATTTCACTTACCCAGCATGAATAGGAGAGCTGGAAATGTCGATGTTATCAGGCGCATAATTTCCTGTGAATTGAGCATATCCTTGGCTTGGTTGTGGAGAAAGTTCATCTTCCTCTGCAGTAGGTGGAACTGAAAATAAAACAACAAAACAAATAAATATCAATATTATAAAAATAATTATCCACATGCAAATAATTATTATTTTCAAAATTAGGATGATAAAGAGCTTGGCTTACAAGTACTTCGAGCTAAAATGTTAGCACGAAATGAATAAAACACATCATATCGACCAAAACATCTTGTGCCAAAACGCTTTCTCAAGTGAAGAAAGGAAATCAAAAATTGTAACACAAAACTTACCAGCTAATAACGATTCCTTTATTATAGGAGGTTCTATACGTTCATCTCGAGTTGGATCAATGGGCAGCGAATCATCACCAAGAGATTTCATTTCATCCACAGTCAGGTATCGGTACGATTGATCGCCCAACATTGTATCTTCGCCTGAAAAACAGACCCAACGATAGCAATAATCATGTAGTGTTCGATAAAGAGAAATGCTTATCGCCTTCGAAGCAACAAAAGCATTTCAGCCCCGTACAATAAAAAGGAAGTGTGTATCATACCAAATAAGAAAATAAATGATAAATCATCATTCGTGTGTGCAATGAGCTTGCCAATGTGCAATGGTCATAAAAACATTGTGCATTTGTTTCTAATTATATGAAATAATTTGAAAGTGTAGTCAGTAATAAAACTCATGATACATGTCAAGTGCACTTCCAGCTTGGGTTAGTTTTAGAACAAAAAAAGTGTAGTAAGCAAATTTCACAAGTGTTTTTCAAACCAAAAACAAACAACAAGCTAAAATAAATTGGTTAACAAAAAGCAGCATTTGTAAATGTTAATAACAGAAATTATTTGAAATAATTGGATTTTTCCTCGAACAGAAGCTTACTTATTAAAAAGTGCTTGGTGAGTCTGTTAAACAACAATTTGAATTTAGTTGTAAAATTAATCCATTTTTTCTTGTTCAAATGTTATTATAATATTAGCTAGTTATTGTTAAAAATCCATACCAGTGATAGTGAAGCAGTGCAATTGAAAATAATAGTACATCTTTCTATTGGGTGTAATCAAACCTGGGGTTCATATTTCCAAGCTTCAGTTACGTCCGAGTGCGCGTGATTAGTGATTATTATTTCAGATGTGGTTAACTTCCAACATTGGATCAACATCCAATTAGTTATTTTTTAATTCACTATTGGTAATAATGAATCATCATTACCAATAATGTTGGAATTTAACCACATCTGAAGTGAACTCCGATCGTCAACTAGACTGAAGCTTGGAAATACAGGGCCCTGGATAAAATTTTAGAGAGAAAAAAATAGAACAAATATTTTAACATCTGATTTGCAACATTTGTAATGATTTCAATTCGACTGACCAAGTGAGACATGTCAACGTTTAAAGACAATGATCACAAAAGTTAGCCACAATAACTTACTGATAACACAATTTAACCATCAAACACAATAGGCCTACAAATTTAGATTATTATTACAGTTAACATTTTTTGTTGATGCAGTTGTCACAAGCTCGGTACTCAGTTTTAATACAACATTTATCAGAGAAACGGGTGATAAATGAATGTGGGGGCTTTTTCAAAATTGCTCGTTACCCTGACAAATCCTGTAGCCTATGTTGTTCATCAATGTTTTGTATAAACAATTACAATATTTTATGCTTAAGTTGACAATGCAAAGGCCGTGTAACCAATAAAGTGAACAGAATAGCGGATGGAATAATGCTTGTGATGATAAAAATCTCATTAGATTATTGCCATTAAGAAAATTCAACAATCCTGTCAAGAATCAATCCTGTTTCAAGAATCTCAACTCTAAACAAAAATATTTTTAGCCCCCAAAGCAAATGCAGTTTGCTGTATTGATGACTGTAAAACCTAACAATCAATGCAAATCAAATGCACAGTTATACTTTCATTTTAAATACAAAAAACATAAACGTTAAGTTAATCTTAGTCTAGTGCATAAAGCAAAAGTGGAAATAATAAGCTCCTCCTTCAAATTCAGGAGTTTCTCCTCCATGTTCTATAAAGTGAAACATGTATTTCTTCTATGTCACTAAACACATTAGCTGACACATTCTTCAAGGACTTACAGGTATTGGCTTATTATAGTCTAGAAGTATACTATAGTCACTTCGCCTGGGGACGGGAGCCAAATTTCTATACTTCGGTCTTATCCAATTCTGGATTTTGAACATAGGTGATGATTGTTATTTTAGATGTAGTTAAAAATCTGCACATCAAATTCACATTCAATTAGTTGCTACTGATTCCACCATTGTCAAACATTTTTAGGGTTGGGATTTAACCACATCTGAAATAACACTCACTATGCATACAAACTCATACCGACTGAAGTTTGAAATATGACCCCCTAATTACCATTAGAACTGTTTGCATCTTAAAACTGCAATGACCCATGAAAAAACTCAAATGTTTCAGCTACAACCTGTAGAAGCCTCGATAAAAATATTAACATTACATCATCAAAAAATGAACATTTTACAATGACAGTCAAGCCCAGATAATAACACAGATCTCTGTTTCAGTTCAAGAAGTACTGTAAAAATATTTCCAGTTGGTAGCATTGTACTACAAAATTCTCCAAATAATGGTACAAATACATCGCACAGGTAAACTGACTGAACCTATGGGAAACATAACCCCCTTAAAATTGACAGAATACAAATAAGTCACAGCGTCAATATCGGCTTCATGAAGGTAGCTACATGTTGAACTCATCAAATTCAGTCAAACAAAAAGTATTCACCAATATTATATCACCAAACATAACTACTTTAACCAAATGTTGCACCATGAAAACAGTTACAGTTGTAAGAAACTTCATACCATTGTTCAACACTAAACAAAACAGTTTTAATGATACATGTTTTCATTAAACTATTTTCTAGTTCATTCGAACATCAATGTGGTTTTCCACAGAGTTGTATTAATTAGCAGTTTAATTAGTTGACCCTTGGGTATGATCCATCTTAATTTCTGTAGGATGCATAAGTTATGAAAATATAGCACAAAATATAGAAAATATGATGGAAATTTATTTTCATTATAGTCAGGATATTTTGACCCATTCATCCTTACGACGATTAAGATGGACTATACCCAAAGGCCAACTGATTAAACTGCTAATTAAACAGCTGTGGTTTTTAACTGTAGCCTACCATTAACCACTATTTAATAGTAACAAGTATTCGTGATAATAACAAGCTATGAGTAAAAAATAAGGCAAAATATAAAACAAAGTATAATAAATTTGTTCATCAAAATCTAATCCCAATTAAATAAAGAGCACTAATTTGGTTAAAATCTATGTTTTGCCATACAGTAACTTAGAAACATTCAAACATACAAATCTTACATTTGCACAACAGTGTGACTACCAATTTAGAAATACTGCTCAGTTCTTTCGCATCCAATTATTTCAACTCCAAAAATTACAATGATCAACAGAGAAAGGCAGTAAACTTTGAAAGCTTATAGTTTTACGTGACGATTTGCACTTACGAGTCAGTGCATCTCCCTCAAAATAAGGGAGATATATGTGAGTGGCATGAGGGGGTTTCCCATAGATAGCAGAGTCCAAGAAGTCATCACCTGCACATTGGATATATGAAGAGCTGAATTCAATAATTTAGTGGGTGCCAAATAATCAGAATTGAATAATAATATCATCATCTTTCAGAAGCCAATCAAACAAACAAAAAATAAAAACTTCAGTGCAAGTGAATTAACAAATAAACAATGCAAAATGATGTGCAATTGAAGCATCAGTGTAATAGTAGATTATTAAATATGCTTCGACAATTGAATACCTAAAAAGAAAAGAAACAAGATAAAAAGTTTATGGAATTGAATTGTAAATGGTTTTTTACCTCCTTCATCCTCAGAATCGCTCATGAAAGTTTCTTGCATAGTTTCAGGAGCCACAACACGATATTTCTCTTCGGTGACTGTGGTCACAGTTGTGGTAACGACAGTTTCTGTCACAATTTTCAAAGTTTCAACCACCGAAATGTAACCAAGACGTTGAGCAATGGACAGCGCTGTTTGTCCTTGCTGCAAGTACAATTGAATAACTCATAACACTATCCAACAATTGATGCTCAAACAGAAATATAAAGCAAAAATAACAAAATTTTTAATTACATTTGTAACAGCATTGGGAGAAGCTCGATGTTCTAGCAATAAATTGACTATTTGGGTGTGTCCTTGTTGGGATGCTTGATGTAATGGAGTGTATCCAACCTAAGTAAGCAAGCACATGTAAACATTTTATCGGCTAATATATGGTAAAAACAACAACAACTACAAATGTTAACAACGTTTTACATACCACAGTAGTGGCATTAACATCAGCACCATGTTGGAGCAGAAATCGGACCATATTCATCTGTCCGAAATGGCAAGCAACATGAAGCGGGGTATATCCAGCCTAAAAAAAACACAAACGTATATTTTAATTTCAACCATTACAAAATTCAATAAACATTTTGTTTCCTAACACTAGTAACTTAGAGTTTACAGCAAAGTAAATGATCAACAAAATATGTGAAAATGGAAATTACCTTAGTTTTGGAATCGATTTCTGCTCCGCTTTTGACAAGAATAGCGGCAACGTTAACCTTGTCTTCTTGGGCGCACAAATGAAGTGGTGTTAATCCATTCTAAATGATACAAAGTCAGTTTGTTAATCAAATTTAAAAGCAACTGCATTCTGTAGTTAGGGTTAATTTTCACAGTTTTTATGGTAGTAGCAAGGTTGGTTTACAAATATACAGGGTGTTCCTAAAATGCCTAGCCAAATTTTAACCAGATACAATAAAACAAAGAAAATGACTCATATAAACATGGGTTTGGAAATGCTTCACTTCTGAGATAACACAGAGTGAAGTCACATAAATGCACAGGCCTCTTAGGTATGCTGCAAGTATGCAAACTTATGCATTTAAAGACCCATGTTTATGTGGACTTTTTGCTTTGTTTTGATGTGTAGTTTCCACAGTTAAAATTTGATAGACCGTTCAGGAACATCCTGTATTATTTATTAAAGATCAGATGTAATAATGTCAAGTCAAGAGTTCACTAAATTCAACAACCCCTACCTTTGCTTTAGCATTGATGTCAGCATGATGTTCGATTAAGAGTGTACTCATATCAGTATGGCCTTCCTGCGCTGCAAGATGCAGTGGTGTAAATCCAGCCTGTAAAATAAAACGAAATAAATAACATAATTACTTGACGCTAAAATTGGTATAACCTGTTTCCTATATGCAACAACCCGTACTTTTGATTCAGCATTAGCCTTAGCACCATATTCGAGAAGAGTAGTAGCAATATCCATTTGATTTTTCTTGGCAGCAATGTGAAGCGGTGTATAGCCATTTTTAGCAGTCGCATGAGGTGAGGCACCTTTATCCAAAAGCAGCAGTGCCACATTTTGGTTGTCGTAATGCGCAGCAACGTGTAACGGAGTGACCCCATTCTATTATTTAAAAAAACAACAACCATTTCATCAAATTTAAAATTGAATTCGATGCCCAATCGCAAATTGTACACCTTTCACGTACTTTGCCCTGAGCATCAACAGGCGCATCTCTCTGCAAAAGAAGGCGTGCAACTTTCATGTTGCCGTATTTAGCAGCAAGATGGAGAGGCGTAAATCCTTTCTGCAATGACAAATACATACATTTTAACAAACAACAAAACAAACACAATCACAGGAATAAAGTTATGCTATAAAACAAAACTATGTTGGAAATAAATTGTTCGCTAACCTTAGTAGTTGCTGTCAGAGATGCTCCATGTTCCAGGAGCACTGAAGCAACTTCTTCTTGTCCTTCTTTTGCTGCAATGTGCAATGCCGTGTACATATCTTTGGTCGTAGCATCGACCAACGCACCATGTTGTAGTAAAAGAGCAACGATGTCAGAGTTGCCCAAACGAGCTGCGATGTGAAGAGGAGTTTGTTGCTCCTGCAATTGTGAAACAATGCCCGATCAGTAAGAGTCTCACAATATTCTCAATGGCCAAGTTGCAGTTTAATTTCCTGCATTTTTTTTCAACCGATTGCTACAATCATTAGCATCAACTCACTCTAGCTCGTGCATCAACGTGTGCACCATTACGCAGCAAGATGCGAATGATGTCTGTTTGATTGGCTCGGGCGGCAAGATGGAGGGGAGTTTCGCCACGCACAGTAGGAACATCAGGGTTACTACCATGCTGGATAAGGTAAATGACGATGTTCATGCAGCCCATGAATGAGGCCACATGCAATGGGGTGAGTCCGGACTGGAAAAAAAGACAAGCAAGAACAAACCATGCTTGTTAGTAGAGTAAATTATAACACCACGCTACTGTAATAAAATACCATGGAGTTATAAGTTAGGTTAGGATTAAAACATAAAAGTTATACCCATAGAAGTTAACCATAGGAGTTATAACCTAACTTATGACTCCATGGCAATACTAATATTATTAGTCTTTTGTATCACAGCTTATACACAGTTTAGCTTACTCGTCAACATGACTCCTGAGTGCAATGGTGAATCACTCTTCCAACCAAAGTATATACTGAAGTAAACAACTTTCTATGTCCTTGCATAGTTATTATTACGCACGTTCAATTCAATAAAAAAATCACCATAGCATATACCTGCTTTTTTAAAGTTCACATAACTAAACAAAGTCATATTATCTCCCATTTCTGATCATAAAAAATATATGTTATCACTAAATAAAATACTAGTTCTGTTACGTGGTAACAACACTGTTAAGAAACTCAACACTTGAGACTTTACACAAAAACATAACAAAGACCTACCTCGGTAGTGGCTTCGATTGAAGCACCGTGCTTGAGAAGTAATTCGACAACTTTGATACGATTCTTTTTGCAAGCAATGTGGAGAGGAGTAAAACCGTTCAGTGCTCGTGCATTAGGGTCGGCCTTGCGATCCAATAGCAGCTTAGCAACACGGACATGTCCACAGTGTGCTGCTACGTGCAATGCCGTCAAGTAATCCACCGTGACATCGTCTACTGGTGCTTTGTGGTACAATAAGATGCGGGCACTATCCACGTGGTCACCCTGAGCTGCCATGTGGAGCGGCGCAAGGCCATTCTGAAAGTTTCAAAAAGATTGAAACTTATAAATACTGTGACAACTGTACACACACAAAATTGAATTGTGTACACATTGAAAAATGACATTACTTTGGTCTTGGCCACAATGGGGGCCCCTCTTTCCAAAAGGAGGTCCACCACTTGGTCATGGCCACTTCGAGCTGCGCAATGAAGGGGTGTTAATCCGTCCTAAAATTTGACGAATAATTAGATTATAATCTCATGGGTAGGTTCGCTAGAAATTGTTGTCATAATGATATTATCACTAGAAACGTTCTGAATTGTATAAAACATTCATTGATTATAAAGTTTCATGTACAATTAACATACCCGTGTTTTGGCTTCTATGTTGCCCCCTTTCTCCAATAGCAGTGTAAGCATGTTGGTCTTGCCCCATTTCGATGCCACATGCAGTGGAGTGATGTTATGCTATGGGAAAATAACAAAATCATGTAGCAGATTGCAAACTGTTGCTAAGGTGTATTATTTTTTAACAAGTTTTCCAACCTTGGCTGCATAATTGATGTCAGCTCCACGTTGAAGAAGAAGATTGGCAATGTTCTCATTACCGTAATGAGCAGCAATATGCAGAGGTGTAAATCCGCTCTATCACAAGATGAGAAATAGAATACAGCATTAGTGAAAACTTGCACAAAAAAATAAGCCCAGGATTATTTAAATTTGTAAAAAAAAATGTATAAGGAGTATGCAAGTAAATGAATAACTGTGTGTAAAATGTTTATTGGTGTATACGATGTATAGTTAAGCGATTACATCATCAAGCTTAATACTAACAAGTCTGATAGAGAAACAGCAACAGTATCTTAGAAAAGTATTAAAAAAATTTACAAATTTTGCATATAATAACTAATTTACAAAATGTCTGTAATTAACAGTTAGTCACTCAGAAGCTAATATGGTCAAAAACATCAAAAAAATGTCAGAAATCTTTAAGGCTTTTATGGCACATTTAAGCTTTCAAGGCACAAACTTCGTGTTAGTTGTTGGAGTTAATTTCAAAGCTGATCAAGAAAATCTGAGAATATTTTTTAAGTTAATGTTGAATATAGGTACAGTATGTCAAAAAATGTCCAAAAAGAAAACAAGGCATGTATACTCCTTTACAACTTTCAATTGGTGGAGTTTGAGCAGACCTTGGAGGTAACGTCCGGGTTATGGTCGCTTTGGAGAAGCAAAGCAGCTGCTTTGCAGTCATCTTTCTTGGCTGCAATATGCAAAGCTGGGAGGCGTACTTTGCCTCGAGTGTCGTTTTCTAGAAGAACTGCTACTACTTTATCATGTCCTTGTTGCAAGGCTACAGCCAGTGGTGTAAAACCATCCTGCAATCAAACATGTTCACATTAACAAAATCTCATGAAAGAATTCCAGTTTTCTTACTTTCTTTGCTATACATTTAAGAGAACGTTTGAGTGGAGAACATTTTCACTTACCTCAGTTGCCAAACTTTGATTGGCATTGTTTGCTAGCAGGAATTTAACCACGCTATCATGATTTTCCTGAGCTGCCATGTACAGCGGAGTAAAGCCATTCTGAGACTGCACGTTGACTGATGCTCCATTCTGAACCAGGATCTTCACTATCTCCTCTTGTCCCGCAAGTGACGCAATGTGCAGAGCAGTATTTCCTTTCTTTAAGTAGCAAAAGTTATAAAACTTGTATGAGATTAAACACACAATGTTCAAATTATTCGAAACATTGAGCAATAGATATTATTGCAACTCAATGAAATTAATACAACAAAATTACAATAGATTCACCTTTGTAGCTGCATCAACATTCGCTCCTCTTTTCAACAGCTCTGTCACAACGTTGACATGTCCCTCTTTGGACGCAAGATGGAGAGCATTCAGTCCATTCTAAAAGTGTATTGAAACACTACATTAAAGATATCAATCTCTTCATGGTTTAATTACAGTGTATCTGGTATTACTGTAAGACCGTTCACAACACTGAACTGTGTGATCATTGTTTAAGTTGCATATATGGTTGTCAAGTTCTTTAGTTAATATGTCCCTCATTGAATAACAAATGAAAAGCATTCACTTCTTTTGGTACTTTCCGGTTATAGCGGGGTCCGTCTGATGTTGCTATTTGCTTGTACTTGGTTATGGGTTTATTTTGCAAGTTATGTTAGAAAAAGTATGTATTAAATGTATGATTTTGTTTTGTTTTACTATCCTAACCTGCAAAATAACTCATAATCAAGTACAAGCAAATAGCAACATCAGACGAGCCACGCTATAACCGGAAAATACCCTTCTTTCAAATGTTTTAAAACACTACATTAAAATTATCGCTCTTAATCTGATTCTGTTACAGTGTATCTGATATTAAGACAAATTACCATTATGCAACATTGGACTAGCTAATCAAGTCGTATATAAGGATCATTATTGAACAGTCTAGTCATTGTTTAGGTTGCATATAATCGATGTCAAGTTCTCAATACGTAACATGGAGAACATTTAGTCCATTCTTAAAAATGCAATGAAATGCTACATTAAAGTTAATCGCTCTTGTCATGATCTTGTTACAGTTTATCTGGTATTAGAACATCTGGCATTGAACTTTCTAGTCATTGCTAAGCCGCATATAAAGATCATAAGGATCCAAAGTCAGATTAAAAGTTCAGATATGAAAAAAATAAAGAAGTAGTTTTAAATATGGTGCTTACCGCATTACTAGTGTTGATATCAATGCTCCCTTTCAAATACTCCAACACCTTTTCAAGATTGCCTGCTCTGGCAGCCCGCAAGAAGCTTGCATTACCGTCGGTCTATTAGAAAAAAAATAATAATAAGAAAAGTATTTATTATAGGAATAATTTCTTCACTAGGGCCTACCATGAACGATGAGCAATGTTGCCAGAGTAAGAATGTAGTGATATTGTATTCATCTTAAATTATCATTGTGGCAAATTATTGAACCATAAAAAATGTTGCTGCATCTTACTACTATGTGGCTATTATGAATTAAATAAATTTATAATATTTTTTTCTTGCAGGAATTTGTAATTATTACATAACAATGCATTTTTCTATTTTCAATTCAACAAAATATTAAGGTTACAAAATAAAGCAAACAAAGTTTCGATTGGTGATTTTGTGAAATGCATGAAGTTAACAAGAAAGTAATTGTATTATACAGTATAAATTGTACAGTATAATGTTATAAAATGCTATTCAACACTCTTGTATATCTCTAATCTAGGGCAACAAGAACTTGCATAACATTTATAACAAGAGCTAGACTATAACACTATTGACTTTAATACATATACAACTCTTGTTGAAAATATTATGAAGGGCCTAGCTCATCTTAAAAATGTTTTATAAAAATACTGTTGTGCAAAAGTATCTAAACATTTTGTCAGTTGCATTTCTTAATATGCTGTAGCATGACATAAAGTGGTTTCAAATAACAAAATCAATTTAAACAAAGTGTAGATTTCATTAATTTTTCTTAATGAATTTTATAGAATTTATTATCTCCACAGAGTTTACTAATATGCAAGTTCAAAGATTTCCGACTTTCAATAGTTTAGGTTTGCAATGCCCAAGCTGTGATGCTGTAAAAGCATAACCTGTTTTGCATACCAAAAACTGAAAAGCGAGGAAAAATAACTTTAAAAATAAACAAACGGCAAAGCAGATGTTAAATACCTCATCTGTAATAGTAACGGAAATATCCTCCTTAATTCCCATGATTAAGCCAACGCAAAAATCACCATGAACCACACAGTACACACACACGCACAGCAAAAGAGCAGAAACAATGATTGAAAGTAACAACCAGCCAAATTCTCTGTTTAAACACTTTGACCTACATCAGTCAGTTGAATCACCTACATCAGACACTGTGCCATTTATTTCATTACATAACTTGTTCTCGACACATGTTTCGATAAACGAACATCATCTGCATACTAATCAGCCGTGTCGACCATTGGGTTTATTTCTGAACACGAGTAAATTTGTTCTGAACAGCCATTTGACAAACTGGTGCTGCTAAAGCTTATGCATAAAATCGTGTCTGATGTCAAAAGCTGAAATCCAAATCCTTGTGCATAAATGCAAATCTGTGTGTTTCCTCACAAACTTGAGGATGCATTAAGAATGTTTCGAGTTCGTGCCTCAAAGCCATTATATGAAAAGTAGGCAACTGAAGAAACAAAATTTTAAGAGCTTATTTGGAACACGAGGTGACCTACATCCTCTGCTCTACATCTGAAAACAGAGATTAAATGAAAGTCAAGATCAGACTATGGAAAGTGAACTCAATATATGTATATGGAAAAGCCTCGAATTGATGATTGAAAAAATATCTAATCATTGTGTTTTTTTGGCACCAATCCACCACTGCAGAATGCACTGATGCACAATATTAACATTTCAAGTTAACATTTGCAGTTGTTGATTTCAATTCTTAATCGTCCCCGAATTTACATTTCATATATTCTTGCATGTTTGTAATGTAATGTAGTTTTTACAAAAGTTATCACTGTCATATTTTAATTGATCGATTTATAAAAATTTAACAAAAAAAAAAGGGGAACATTAATGAAAAAAAATCAAAGTCTCGCTTGAGCAGCTTAGCAGGACTTTGCAAGCAGAATTTTTTTTCTGAGTGTCTGGGTAATGTTAAATTTGTGGACTTTGTGGGCTGTGGGTACACCAGCATTAACGATGTGCTATGGAGCGGTTCGGCAAACATGGCTGAGGGAAGTAACCATTCTCCGATGCAAGGGATACGCCTGAAATCACCAACACAAGCGCCACTGGATAGCTAAGATAAAACCAATTCCTGCAGCCAATACCAATACCTGAAGCCAATACCTGAAAGTAACGTCTAAAATTGAACTAAAATTGTGAAGGTATATTCTTTATCCTTGGTAATGAGCACAGTAATGTCATCTATAACTGTGTTCTCGTTTTTGTATTTGACCACTTTAGAACAAAAGGTCCAAGGTCGAATTTTACATTGAATTATAATGTGAAAAGAGCGATGTTGCGTTTCGGAATCCCTGTGCTCATCTCTTAATGGAATGAAAGTTAAATTAACCAAACTACATCAAAATATGGTTGTTCTTATCTTTGATTGAACTCAATGACGTAGGCCTAATGAACTGAATGGCTAGCTAAATAAGAACTCAAGCTGATTCGAAAATGTAGATTCATATAATTTGAGTAGATTCATATAATTTGTAGATTCATATAATTTTTATATTTTAAAAAAGCAATCCAGCAAATTATAGCAAATGAAACTTACTCTTAGGCTATATTAACTCAACAAAAAAAAGCCAATACATTTCAAACCAATACAACCGAATCCAATTAATTATAGTGAGTAGATTGGCCCCATTGATAAGTACGGTACTGTATGTTCTATTTCTAATGAATACATAATGGAGGTTGCAAAAGACATCATCAAAAAGCTTCCCCGCTGGTTTTTTAGGTTTGCTTTACTGCAATAATAATTAATAAATGATAAAGTATTATTTTTAACTATACGTTTCAACAAACAATCTCAATATTAAATCTCAAACAAATTTACAATTTGCTATTCATCTTCTGAAATAATATCGTTTTGTGTATCTCAAAAAAAAAATTTATAAACTATATTTGCTCAAATATATCATACAACCGTCACTCAAATAATCAATTTTAGAAATTCGAACTCTTACATACAGGCAGTCCTCAATTTATGCGTTACGTTCTGTGCAAAGTTTAAATAAAAAATAGCACATATCGAAATTCTGATTGAAAAAAAAAGTAGTGGTCAATTGTAGCATAAGAGCCCAGTATTTGTTTCCACACGTGGTGTACACAATGTGAAAGGATAGTAGCAAGTGCAGAAGCATGTCATTTGTGCAAGGGATACGCCCAGAATCGCATAATATCGAAATAAAATTCTATACATCATATATATATTATACTGTACCATACCTTCGATACATAAATAATAATTCGAACATTTTCCCATATAAAGAGCATAAAAGAATTTTTTTTCGTCGCATAATAGCAAAATTAAAACTAACTCGCATAACTCGCATAAATCGAGTACTTCTGCATTTATACGTCTAAGTGTATTGTACGTCTTATTTTTCATAGACTTACCGAACGTTGCCAAACATCATTCGAATAGCTTCACAAATCAAATCTTCGAGAGGAAAAAAAAAGTGGTCTATTCAAATTCTAACAATTCATCAATCCATTCACTTGAACGTTTCAATCCCCACCTGCCATTTTACACCAACAAAAACTTTTTTTTTACACCTTCAATTTAATAATTTCATTTGATCGGTGTTCACGAACCTTATTATATATATCTAAATATATTTTTATACCCTCATTTCCAATGTATTGACCTCTAAACGATCAAAAAAGCCTTTCCTTTTAATGATGGACTGTATTGTCAGAGGAAATAGCTAGAGCACACTGATGTGTAGGGTCGAGATACAATGGGCATTTGGTGTAATTTCTAGACATTTTGGGTCTGATTTTGGAATAATCGAGAGAAAATAGCACCAGACGCCATGCAACCACTGCAATGCTGATGTTCCAGGTGAAACCGTCATGGTGCGGATGTGCTTGTGTGTGTGTGGAAGGAGCCATAACTGGTCTCGATCTTATAAGTCATCCAGGGTGTGGTTCACCAAACATCAAAACCTCAAATTTCTCAATCTATTCTTCCAAAAGAAAAATAATCTTATCTCGCAGCATCTTTTTCTGCTTTCCGATATCAAACCCAAAAAATATTCGAACGACAATTATCAATTTTTTTCTAATGAAAGAATCGATGCATCCGCCATTCTTTTCCCCCAGATGACAGAAACCTTTTCCCTCTTTTATTCCCCCCGAAAAAACTCACTGTGCACGATTCACTATTATTAAAAACAAAAGGAAATTTTTCCAAATTTTTGAAGAATAAAATGAAATGTAAGTACATGAAAAGATTTGGATCTACGTACCATTTCTCCTCCGGTCACCATCCCTACGGCTGGATGATGATGGTGATGATGATTTTAGACTCTCTCACACACTATTTTGGAAGGAAGATATTTTTTTTGTTTTGCGGGGGTGGAATACGACACGCTCAGGATGACAAGTGTGCAGCTCGCGAGCCTTCGACACAGTGACTCACGAGGGGGCGCAAAGAATGCTTCCCAGGGTTCCTTCCGAATTAACGCTATAAAATGCCTTCAGAGAAAAATACAAGATATCGCTTTTTTTATCTTCTTTTCTTTACCAAATCGGATGTTTCCGATGCAAGTGAAAAAGCTCCCCCTGAAAGGTTACTTTTCCTACGATGCTTTGCAGTGCAGCCCAATGACGTTGCAATAGAAATGGGAAATATGAAACCCCCCTTACTGCACAAGATACCCCCTAAATGCAGAGAAATGGATGAATCCGTCGACATTCACCTACCGGCAGAATAGACGTTTGTGTTTGACGATAGATGGAAAAAATCGATTGGAAATTCGACCACCATCACAGGGTGAACCCTGTTCACGTTCAACTCAGGTGGATGGATTCATTACGACGTCCATATTTTTTTTTTTTAACGACAATAACACAGCGACAATAAAATTTAATCCTCCTTTTCCCAAAATCGTTTCGAATCAATAAATTTTACAAAAAAAAATTAGCTGCATAAAATCTGAAATGCATGGTTCTGAAATCAGAACCACATGCTAAATGTCATTTCTGATCTTTCACAAACCTTGACACGTTCACATTACAGCGAGACAATTAAAATTGCAATACAAGTATTAGAATAAAACATGATTCATATTCAAAACTGGCGTTTCGTAATCCTTCTTCAGAATTATAATTTCTACAATTAAATAGCCTTCAACTAGCTTCCAGTGGTCTATAAAATGGAAGCTCGATTAGGATCATGTGTACTGTATGTACATTGCACACTCATAGATGAATAGCAACATATTTTACTTAAATATAAAAATATCACCAAATGACGTTTCAGGAGAATTTGTGCCTTCTTCAAGGATATAAACAACCACCAGCTAAAAGTCGCATTTCATCTTTCACAAAACTTATGTTATGCATTTACATTACAGCTACCTTGTGAAAATTGTAATGTATTAGAACAAAACATGAATCATATTCAAAAACTGGTGTTTCAGGTGAGATTAATCCTTCTTCGGAACTACAGTTAAATAACCTTAATCCAGCTCTTCAGTGGTCTACAAAATGACACCTAGATTAGAATAATCTATGTGTGTACAATCATAGATAAATAACAAAATTTAACCAAATAAAGGGTTACGGTCAACACAATGATAAGCCATATTTTTTAAATTGTTCAAGAAAGCCGTTTTTCTGGTGAGAAACTCCATAGAGTACCATACTGAACAACAAGGCAATTCTCAATATTAGGCTGCCATTTTCTGGAAAATCCAGGAAGTGGTAAGGTACCAAACTAGCAACAGTACTGAGGGATAGTTTTTGTAAAAATGTCATTTTGGAAGAAAGTTTGGCTTATCATTACATTCCCCGGAGCCCTTCAAATATAAAGAACATTACCAACTGACGGTTCAAAAGAAAGTGTGTCTTGTTCAGAGATAGCTAGACAACCACAAGTTAAATATTAACTCTCATCTTTCACAAACCTTATGTTATGCAATCACATTACAGCTTCCTTGTAAACATTGTAATTTAAGTATTAGAAATAAAACATTAATCATTTAGAAAAGTGTTGTTTCAGAAAAATCGGAGATATCTATACAACCAAATGTAGGCTATCTCAACTGAAAATTATCCTTAAAGTATCATTTTTCATAATAACACTATAGAGTGACTATAGTTTCATTAACATTTCATTTTATCCATACCACGTCGTTATAAGAATGGTTTTTATCATATTCATAAAGATAGATTTGTTGACTGATTTTTCAAAAAGTAATAACATTTCTATAAAAATGTTCAATGAAAATAGAAACAAATAGTTTTCCTTTGCATTTGAAGACTTGCAAACAAAACCATGCTAAATCTGTTGATCTGGTTACTCTGTATTATGAGTTATATGTTATTAACTGTGATATTAACTATACATGACATTATCTTTTATAGTAGGTCTTCATATTATCTTAAATTACATGATATTATCTGATAGATATTATATATAAATTATAGTTGAAACACGCTTTCTAAACGTATAAAATTACCTGTGACTTTCAACTAACTATTTTTTATCCATCGAACATGAGTTGCATTGTGTGCATTTTTTATGAATACGTGTATGTAATGTATGTATTTATATATCACCCTCGTGTAATATGGCTAGCTTCGTGCGAAAGATCAGTTAAAGTTATAATCGATAAAAAGTTAATTAAAGTTACTATCTATAAATAAAAAAAATAAAAGGGAGTCATATATCACGTGATCAAAGTATTAGACAGCAGCAGCTGCATCTTTACCCACCATCCTGAGTCTATTTCATTACATCATACAGACATTACAACACCTGTACACCTGCATCTTTGGCATTGACATTAATAACTCAATCGAATTATCATGTCTATGTTATTATTTACTATAAAAAAATTGTTTATAATATATTATTCCTCTTAAAATGTTGTTAATATTATATTATTCAAATTATGCTATATTATATTATCATGCTATTAAAATCTTGTTACTGTTACATTACTACTAGCACAATATTGCTAACATTATATTACATTATTCCTATGAAATATTTCTAGTGATATCACATTACTATGAAAAATATTGTAAATATTATATTAACGTTATTAAATTATTGCTTGCATTATACTAGGTATAACATTGGTATCCAAACACGAGTTAAATCATCGGTGAACTCTCAACGAAGTTTTCAAGTTTCAATGTTACACCTAGGTATAAAAATGTGTTGGTTATAATGTCACGGTTATACCTAAGTATTACTATATATGCACATAAAAATATATTTTGCCTAGATAGCCTATAAAGTGGCACTTCTCAATACAAATAAGCAAAATTTTACACCTGGATTTTTAATATACACACCACACCAGTTCCTTTGAACAATACACCTCAGTTCCACGAGTAATCTCAGGATTTTTTTTATCGTTAATAGAATACAAAAATTACAAATTATTTAGTGTTAAAGAAAAATAACCCTATCAGTGAAAGTTATTACATATACTGTACATTATACACCTATAAGTGCTGTACAGTATATGTTATGTCTGTGTGTAGTTGTAGCAGCCCTATGATATTGTAAACATAAAGTCAATCGAATCAGATTATAACAATAATGTTAATTGAATAACTATTATAAGAGTACGTGTATTCATGTTTTTCTTCCAATAAGAACCGATTCTATTAACGATATGTTCCCTTTATATGATAGCAAGATTACTTCTGTAGGCCTACATACTTATAAAAGTAACCTTGATGTTACTTCCGATAAATTTATATATGTTTACTACATTTAATTTTTTTAAAAAAATCAACTATTAATCAATGTCACATGACACAACAGTAGTTTACAAATGTAAATTTAAAAAAGATGTCGTTACAATAATTGCCCAGTTGCATAGATGTATCCCACTACTAGCTTCATAAAAATAAAAGAAAAAATGGAAGTAATAATATATTAACTCTAAACTATATAATTGACAAGAAGATCTTTAAAAACGTGATATTTATATATAACGAAAAATAAAAACAGCAAAAAAATAACTTACTGCTGGCAGAAAAGCTCCGAGACGCGGAAATCTCTGTTTGAACATCCTACATAACATGGTTGTTGTAAATCCAATAGGAGTAACACGAGCAGGAATTGAAGGAAGGAAATTAATAAATAACTATACAGTATGTATAGCAAAAAAAAATAGTTTGCGGACAGTTCTCAAAATGGTGTCAATCAAATTGAGAGCTTTTCGTTCGCTTGAAAATCAAATTATTCGGAAATAAATTCTTCCGTTCACATTCTTCTGTAGGAAAAAGTGAGAGAAGTCGATTAAATGTATTATTTCGAACCACAGTCGAGATCGGTTTGGAAGGAGTAACGCGAAAGCCTTTTATAAAAGCTTCAAGTGCATCCTTAAAAAAAAAACCTGGCATATGGCTATCAAGAAACCTGGCATCCACAATCCCCGGAATAGCGCTAACACATTTTCTTCCAAAAGAAAAATTCAATACCAACATTTCCACGTTTATTTATAATATAACAATACTGCATCGAGCAGGTGACAAAAACTAAATAGACAGGTGCAAAAAAATAAAGATGCAAACAAAAATTTCCTAATGTATTACAAATAACCCAGATTGAAAATTAATATTGTTCTGTTTTTTTTTTCGCCCAAAATAAAATGAATCATAAAAGCTGCATTAAAGCAAATAATGATGACCAAGTTATTAAATTATGCGTTTTAGTTCCTGGAATATTAAAAAGTCATTACATGATGTCGCTAGTGTTGTATTTGATCTTTCATGGGAGGACAGTTCTGGTGATTTATTTATACAGTATAAACGGCTGTCTGCCAAGATAAAAATATACAACTCAGTGGGAAGCAAAACACAAACTTAATCGCACTCGTAACTCGTTCCCTCAAAGTTTTGAGGTAACTAAAGTTGTGAGTCGTCGTCCACTCCAACGATTCCACATAAAAAAATTTGCAATGCCATAAAAAGTATAATCAATCAACGAGGAAAAGAGCACCTCAAATCAACGAAGAGACAAGTTACGACCTGGGGCCCGTAACTCGTCACTTCGATAATTCGAACCCCATGTTTCTCAAGGACGTACATGTTGCAGTTTTACAATGTCAAAAAAAATATTATTGTTAAAGGTAGAATCGATGATGCAAGCGTCCACAAACTCCAAACTCCAAATCATCGAAGTGACGAGTTCCTCATCTACTCGCATTTATATTAACCTGGAATAAATCAAAAAGCTTCGAGAAATATAATGATAAGCCACGTTTCTGAAATTATTCAGGAGAAACGTTTTTCTGGTGAGAAACACCATAGAGTACCATACTGAGCAACAAGATAATTCTCTATATTGTGCTGCCATTTTCTGGAAAAATCCAGGAAGTGGTAAAGTAACAAGCTAGAAACAGTACTGAGAAACAGTTTGATGTAAAAGTGTCATTTTTGGAAAAAGTGTGGCTTATCATTACATTGCCCGAATCCCTTCAATTCAATGTTCTGGTTTGTTTACACGTAAAATTAAACTTTCAGTGAAAAAAAAAATTTTCAATGTTCTTGAAAATATGATGTTCTTAAAGGGTGATGAAATATGTTCATTTTCAGTTTTGTAAATTTTATATCATTTAATATTTGCAAAAAAAAACTATATTTAAAGTTGAAAAGTTATATTTTGAGATTCTGACATTAATGAACTATCAATCGTTATTAAAAATTATTGAAATTAATATTTTTTAAAAAATATGTTTCTTGAAATAACAACAGATGTCACGTCTAATATTATGCCTAATAAAAATTTTTTACTATTTTTTAGTTGTATATTATTTTTTAGCATGGTTCAAAATATGTCTAAATTTACGTTACATAAACTATTGTAATATTGTTTTAATTATTAATTATTAATAATATATTAATTATCATCTCTACACGGATTTATATTTCAATTAAAGTAAAAAGCACCCCGATATGGCTTCACTGCAACATTTTCCGCAATGTCATTTTAAGTGTTTTAGAATTTAGATATTGAAACGATATCAACTAAATTAAATGAACCACTGTAAACTACATACTTAAAAATTAATAGAACTACAATAATAAAAATAACAGATGATACGTGAAAACTCGTCTGTTGTAAAATTGAATCATTAATGTAAAAAAAAAATGTTAACATATTTGTTCATACAAAATCAAAAATTTAATTCATTTAATTTTGAATATCAACATTGATTTAAAGAAACTATACCTTGTATGTATATATATATGTTTGAACTTTATATATAGTCTTTTTCATTGTGCATTGTTTCTTATTGTTAAGTGTTTTTATATCCTATTTGATCCCTTTGGATCGCAAACAATAAAAACAAAAATTGACGAATCGAGCAGTGTGAATCCTTTTGTTTAAAACCAAAATATTGAAACCATTCCTTTTGGAGTAGAGTTAAACTATTTAATATGTATTTTCTTTTACAGAATCACAAGATGACAAAAACTGAAATATTAAAAAATAAAATCACTTAAAAAAAACAAACATAGTAATTGGATTTCTCCTTTAAATTGAAAGTTGAAACGAATGCAAACATAATGTACTCGTCTTCGATATTTGTAATCCTTGACAACACACACAATAGAATCACTTCTACATAATGGAAAACAAATCAAATAAAACTCACGTATAGCAAACAGCATAAAAATAAATAGAAAACAAACATTAAATTTCCATACTAAAAAACAACTCCTTCTATTCAATAAAACTCCAACTCCGTCAATTGAATATTTGATCTCTCTCAAGGTTAGGTTTGAGATTGACTATAAACACGCACGTCTAAGTTATAAGTTGGGTATTTATATCGAACAAAAGTCATGCACGACATGACAAATATACCTACATAACTACTGTGTTTATGCATATATATA
>JAQIWH010001492.1:0-31220 GCA_034695005.1 Cryptops parisi
GTAGCCACGATCGCAGACAAACAAGCATATTAAGGTTCTCACACAGTAAACTATTTCTCAGTTTGTTAGCAATGTAATCCGCCGAACTAAACACACGCTTACTGGGCACCGATGTTGCCGGAATACACAGTACTCTCTTTACAATTTTTGAAAGCTCTGGAAACCTTGAACTGTTCACATTCCACCACTGCAGAGAGGGTCACAAGAATCATCCTGTAATTCACTTTCATTTCTGAACACTGTACAGAAATTAATCGGCACCAATTAAAATAATCGCGATTAATAGTTTAATCGGTTAATCGACCGATTAACAACCGCGAACACACAACCGCGAACAGGTTCATCCGTCCAAGATGAACCTGGTTTAATTGGTTAATCGACCGATTAACCGATTAAAATTACCAGCCCTAGAAAATAGCCATAAAATCATTTTTGACACCTAAACATGTCGCAGATCGATTGCAGTGGGCCTGTGACCACATGACATGGACAGCAGAATGAAATTCAATCATCTTCAGTGACGAAAAGAAATAGAATTTGGATGGCCCAGACGGTTGGGCATGTTATTGGCATGATATTCGTCACGAAAAGAAGAAGTTCTTCAGTCGTCAGCAAGGTGGTGGATCCGTAATTGTGCGGTGTGCATTTTGTGCTAATGGTGCCTCCAAGTTGGCATTTATTTCTGGATGCCAGAAGTCTCAAAACTACCAGAACACGCTAGAATTGTACCTGTTACCTTTTGCACACTGTGTTTGTAGGTAATCGTTTGTCTTCCAAAAAGACAATGCCTCCATTCATGCATCAGTCTGCACCAAACAGTGGTTTGATGAAGTGGCCACCTCGAAGTCCCGATCCTATTGAGAACATCTGGGGAATACTGTCCTGAGAAGTTTTTGCAGGATGTCGACAGTTTTCGAATGTATGTTGGAGAGCTGAAAACTGCAATTTTGCGTGCATGGCAAACTTTACCACCATCAACATTACGAAAGTTGGTAGATTCCATGTCAAATCGTGTGTTTGATGTTATTCACAACAAAGGACATGGAATTGGTCGATAATTGATGAATACTAGGCTTTATAAGTAGATGTAATATTAACCTACGTGTGTTTATCATGGTACTTTTATCAAGGAATATACTTATGAAACATGTTTTTTTCCAACTTTTCTGCATAAAACCATGCAAATAAACATATTGTCTTCAAACTTGATAAATATATTTTTCAAATCATGTGTTAATAGTACAGTAATATAAAAAAGTAATACAAACATCCCAACATTTCCAAATCCGCATATTTGGGAAGGGAATATACTTTTGAGATGCACCTTATATCATTTGCAAAAAAAGAGCTTTGTTTTGTTTGTTTTTTTGCTATTCGGGGAGTTGTAGCTTAGCTTAATGAAAGGAGTTCAAGATCATCAAAATTAAAACAAGTTATGTATTTTGAACCTCGTGGTAGCTCAAATAGGACCTGGATCAGGAATTGGGGCGTGAAGGAGGAACTAGGTGCTTTGGTAAATATTCCAACATGGAGAAAAGAAATTTCTTCCCCTCATCCTTTCTCACCGCCGCCCTCTCATGGGTGGAGTCTTGCTTGAGTTGACATCTGGTTCGAGTGAAGTGCCTTAAGGAAAGAGTGGACAAAGACTTCACCCAAAATGAAAAATCTCCCCATTTTAGAAAATATTCATTTTTAAGCATTTTTTCCACTAATTGATTTGTAAAACTTCAAGCTTTAAAGTAAGATTAAAATTAGTGAAATTAAGTTTAACAATCTAAAAGTTAAGTTAAAGTTCTTAGAAAATTATTCTCTTTCATTTGATATATCTTGCGAAATTATTAAAGGAGTTTCAAAATTAATAATCAAATTCCATTGTTTGTTTTTAATAAAATTTAAATTCTGCACCTTGAATAACGTAATTTAATACAAAAATGAAGAGAAAACAGACACAAAAACACTCCCTACCTTACTGACCAGTGCACACACCTACTTATCCCAACGTTTCACCTTCGTTACAAAAGGCTTCTTCAGGGCACACAAGACAAGAAACACAGGACAAAGATACAAGCACCAACAGAAACCAGAAATCAACTGCCAAATATCAAAAAAATTTCAAAAAACAATCAAACTCACTACCATCCAAATGGTAGTAGGTTTGGAATAGTAGTGTGCACTGGTCAGTAAGATAGGGAGTATTTTAGTTTTTGTTTTCTCTCTATTTTTTGTATTAAATTTGTTTTTAATGTTAAAAAGATTTAAGTACCTGTTGTTATGGTGAGTCAAACTTCTCCAGTGTTGTAAGTCATCGGAAATCAATTGTGGAATTAAAATTCTACGCTGTAAAACTTTATTTACTTTCGTATTAGTATTTTATTACATTCGCATTTGCCATTTAGCTTTATATTGCGCTGTGTTATGCTGGGAAGCCTTGAAAAGATGTAGCAATGCGCTGTGTTCGGCAGGAAAGCAATATAAAACTGTAGCTATTCGCTGCGTTATACAATGACGGATAGAAGTCATGGTGTAACACAGTATAATGTCATGGTTATACAGAAAATCTAAAGTGTTTGCTTTAAAAACTAAATTGGTGGATAAATTCAGTGATGAAATTATCATAAATGTACTCTATATATCCCATTAACTTCATCAATAACATTCTAGAAGAAAATATATCTGGTGTCACCAAAGGGATGTTACAAATGTTGAAATCCCCTGCACATGACAATTTGAATGACGTTTTTAGATCAGGGGCTAACATCTTTAGTTACTGTACTGGGTGACACCAAACCTGGTGATGCCACTGATAAGAAATGAAACAATTTGTTATGTTGTTAAAAGAATTTCTCTAAGAAACATATTTTTACTCTAAATAACTAAAACATGCTTTTCTTTCAAATTAAATCTACTTTACTATACTGCACCATCTCTTTTCACACAAACGTAAGTTTTCGCTTATTTTCGAATCACCAAAAAAAAAAGTTCACGATTTCATAGTTTTTGCTATTTTGCTGAAAATAAAAACACTTTAAACAAAAAGTAAATAAAAAACATCATTTTATTACTTTAGTGTATATAAAAAAAAATATAAAAAATCACATTTACAAATAGTGAATCTTGATGTCTTTAGTCTTCTAATAAAATTCTTAAGGCACTATTGCAGTGGATGAGTGATTGCAAGGTGCTCTGTGCAGTAAAATAAACACGGTGGAAAAAATCACAATAACAATGCATTAACCGTTTCACTACCACATATACACACAACTATAATTGAACAGACTTCTGATCAAAAGATCATTTCATTTGAAATAATGCTTTACATTAAAACAAAAAATCAACTATAACTCTCGTTATAATTCGTCGGTAATCATCCTATAGGCCAATCTTGAGCCTTGCATCTTAAAATTAAAACCAAGAAATAAAACAACTAAAAAAAAAGTGGTAGTTAATCCGGTTAAGAAAACGTGTAATAAAATCATTCCTTGTGGGATATGCAAACATCTAACAACAACAAGTGTGGGTTAATTAAAAATCGGTGAATGAATATGGTTTATGGCTTCAAAATATTCATTTAATTTCCAAAATTAAAAATATATATATATATACCTTATGCCGTGCAAACGTTTCAAAAATAATAAAAAATACTGACGACAAAGCAACAAATGATGCGATTATTCACAGGTGAGTTTTTATATTGGGTGCTTAGATTTTTACGAATTAGCAATGACTTAATTTGTGCATTTACAATTCCTACAGGCATGTTTGTCAAATTATTTCGTGCTGCCTATTGGGAGCATTTTGAAATATCCGAATCAGCTGTATGCGATTTCCTAGATGTTAAGGTTTCTTCTTTTCCATGCGTCAATGCGACATGGAAATGCTTCATTTTAAATCAAAGACATGAAGCCTAAAAAAAAAACCTGAAGTCAGATTAACGATTCCACGTCGTAACGATCCAGAGAAAATTGGAGAACGGTCACCCAAGTATAACACCGACATCAAAATGCTGAATCGGCGTACAATACAATGGCACTTTAGACGAGTAGATTGGGAACACCCCTTAGCTGGATATTGATTAGTTATTAACAAAAAATTTTTTTTTATCGATTTGGTACAATTCCTTAAATTTCACATTTGCATTAAGTTCCGGCTAAAAAAAATTTACTCGGCATAAAAAATAAAAATTGACGACCCTGTATAAGCAGTTCTATACACGGTGTTTCATGACCACGAGGGCATGTACGAAAAGTTATGGAAAAAATTGCGTCACATGCCCAAAATTCTATGTTGAGCTCCACTGCAATACACACGTTGTATGGGCAGGTAGCAAACTTTGCAAACTCGCCACAATACAAGCAGCATGTGAGGCGTCTGTATCACATGATATGATTTTTTTCCGGGACTTTTCGTATAAGGAAAAAGTTGCTCCTTTCGAACTCCCCTCCTACACGCCACGAAAATTTGAAACGGAGGTTGCGTAACACCTTGTATATGGCAATTATTACACATTGGATTTAAAACCGCACTGTAATGAAATGAAGCTGTTGGTCGTTTGTCACACAAAAAAAGTTTCATTTGGCAAACGACATTTATTACCAACACTTGAAAACAAAAACAAAAATAAACGTATTTTTTGTTCATCCTAAGGAACGAGTTATTTTTGGTGAAGTTTATTTCTTACACTTGCTGTTAAAAAATAATATACGATTTTACCTTCATCATATTCCTGCACAGAAACAAAATTATAAAAAAATTCTTTTGTCACTTTGGACAAAAAAAAAATTGTACACTATGTTCAACGGAATTCAAAGACAGTCGACACCTAATACTATTAAAATTAAACGCTGAAAAAAGCGATTCGGACTAGTATTAGAACAATATAATTTGTGATTTATAATAAAAAATTTAAACGTTAACGTTTATAATCTGCTATGCCATGTTGGGTTTTTTAATTTGCTCTATAAATCTAACGATTTCATTTTTCAACTGCAAACTTCCATGTTGAGTCTTGGGACTCGTGTCAAATAACGATAAGCATTCCAATAAGTCAGGTGGTAACTTATCAGAATAGGCAAGTTAGAACACATTAGCTCGATGCACCAGTAAAAGTTTGAAACCCTAAAACTGAAGAGTGATATGGTATTGGTATATAGGGTTCAATTGAGGAGTTGGATGAAATAACGACGTAACTAAAACAAAAAGAGCAAAAAAAACTTCTGGCACCTTCAAATTTAAGATTAAAAATAATTCCTGTCAACTGTATATTTATAGAAGGAAAACGAACAGGTTTTGCAAAAAAATCCGTTAACTTGAGTTGACAGTCCTCAAGTTACGGGCTAATTTAAAAATGCAATTTAACCATGCTGATTTTTAAATGTATTTAAGAAGTTTTTCCAAAGATCAATATCTTTTCCATGGTTTTGGAAGTGAAAAAAGCAAGCCAAACAATCAGGAAGTAAAGTGACAAAAAGAAAGAAATCACAAAAAAAATTCAGATTTACAATAGCCTCGCTCTAAAAAATCCAAAAGTGCATATTATAGACACTTTAGTCTTTATGCTATAAAAAATGGATGTAAAATGGTTCAAAATATGTATTTTAAAAAATGACGTAAGTGGTAGTTTTTACGTTATTTTTCCACCCAAACTCCTCAATTTGACGTTACTATTTTTTTAAGTATGAAGTGAAATGATAAGATACTATGGCAAGATACGATGTGTGAATAGGCCGAAGTGTGTGCTTGGTTGAGATCAGATGTGAGAAAAGCTCACTATAATAAAACAATATAGCCGCTGCAGAATAAAAATTAAAAAATGGAGTTGAATGACATCACACGAATCGACATTTAAGTACAATTTCAAATGCCATTTTATGGTCAAGTATTAGATTTACCATTTTACATTCAGTTGCCCCGAATGGCGGTAGCATCTTTGGCAGGTTTCGATAACATATTTATCACTGATGGCCCGAGTATCGATAAAATACACTACTGCGTTCGAAGAATAGGTTTAAAATCTATATTGTCACCAGATGTTGCCCTATTTCTCAACTCACGCTCTCACAGGTAATTCACTCACTGACCAGTAAAATTAATATAATCTATATAAAACGTATGGAATGCTGAAGCAATTGTTACGATCAAACCAAAACGTTATTAAAGTATCCTGAAAACGTGGATACAAATTTAAGTACTAGCTTTTTCAAAGTTCTCAAGAAGCGACTCGTTCATTTGTATCGTGCAATTAAACAAGAACATTAACAAATGACGTTCATTAGGGCTATGGACACAATATAAAGATATGTTAACCGCTAATGAGTTGGTTTGTTTTTTTTAGCATCGGCTCGTACTCTTCTTACTTATAGTGCTTCTTCTGTTAGGAAATAAAATAACTGATTTATCATGTAAACCTACAACGTTCGTTATACCTAAAGGGTTCGCGTTTGTGACCTTATTTCGTTAGCGATGTCGTCAAAGCAGTTTCACCGATGAATTTACTTTCATAGAATTATTTTTTTAAAATATTCAGATTCTATGTACATAAATTACTGACAACCTACATAGTCATTTAGATTTCATTACAGGCAAGGCTCGTTATATATATTTTTTTAAATATACACCTTCACTCCTCTCAACGTGTTAATCCATATCGGCTATCTTTTTGCTTGAAAAGTAATATTTGTATATTAAAAATATCTATAAAAATCAACAGTATGTATTATTAACAATTACTGTATAACAACGCATTAACAAGACACAATTCCTTCGCAAAACGTTTCTCAATGGGATAAGAAAGAAAAAATGATACATCCAATTAAAGTAAATTTTGATTTACTCGACACCCTTGGAAACGTATCTACTATGTCAATCGAGCCGTACCTGTAGTTGGGTTTGGTGTCCTTGCCTATGGTCAAGGGTGCAATCTACTTCATTTGTGACAAAAAATCGACTTAATCTACTTTAAAACATTGCATGATCCAATTGTATGAAACGTTCATAAACCATCATGTTGTACCTTTATATCGTCGACCTATTATAAAAATGAATGGAAACGCACTCGGTGACGGGAATCTGCACAAGCTAGCGACACCGTCAAACAATTTTTTACTGGTTATGAAAACGTGTTAGTACTTCTGTTATCCCTGTGCATGTGGGAACAGTTGTTGACAGAATTATTTTTATCGACAACTGCGGACGTAAAAATGTAATTACCCTGTAAACCACTGTTCTGTAGCGACGTGCAATCGGTAACAGGATCAGATATCTTCACCGTGGTCGAAATCATTGTTGAATTTTCTGGAATCATAATTTCCGACGGCATCGGTACGGTGAACTGTAATTGTTCGTCACTTAATTCATCCCAAATGTCAGTCTAGAGGAATTAAATAAAAAACAAAAATCAGTCAATCATTGTAATTGCTGGAAAAAAAGAATGCATGAATGAGTGAGAATCATGATGACAGGTCACGAGGTTAAGTTCCAGAAAATATCACATTTCTATTTTTATATTTCTATATATCAAAATATCTGCTATTCTGGATTTTTTCAAAGATATCATGACAGTAATGTATTTTATAACCATGATACAAGGTGTAAATTGAAAAACACAATTGATTACCTGTAAATTGAGATCAGGAAGAGAAGAATCGAGTGAAAATGTGCTGTCTAACAAATTGAGTTCATTGCCAGGAGATTCTTCCTTTGTTCTTCTGTAAGAATTCAGTACATCCAAGTGAGGAGGCACTTGAGACATCGACTCGGTCTGTGTCAAGCAACCTTTTTCCAACAGCTCCAAATTTTCTGAAACGGAAAAATTAAAGTGATCCAAGTTTCAAAATGCTAACTAGTGACAAACATTATAAACGCTCGGTAGATGATAAATTTAAAGCAATGTCAAGCTCCCATGATCTACTTTACGCTTACCTGGCCGTGCCATGCATCGTTTAATAGCTATTGGATCTTTTCTACTCCATTTTTGGACTTCCTCTTCCATTTTGTTGATTTTAGCTGGATTCATCGCCCATAAGCAACCCTTTCTTTGGCTACCGTGGTTAGGTTTTTCCACTTTCTCAAAGCATTTGTTCAACGATAAGTTGTGTCGAACTGAATTCTAGTTAAAAAAAACAACAGGTTTTTCAATATTAGGAAACAACTTAATCGTAGATTGTAGGCAGTATTTTTAGTTTGATAGAGCCAAACGAATTTTTTACCTTCCAACCATTGGGTGCGGTTTTGAAATATGGAAAATTCTCACTAAGAAAGAGTAAGCAAAATGTCATCAGAGTTTGTTTATGAATAAAACTTACATTTTATGTTCAGTTTAATTGATACTATATACCAAGTATAGATATCAGTAACGAGTATTTCCCCGATAAGTATCAATACCTGAATCACCGAGTAAAGATGTCAACCCTAGTAAACATTGAAGAGATTCCAAATACCGTGCTGATTTATAAATGCATTTACGTCGTTTTTCCAAAGAACAGTATCTTTTCCATTGTTTTGGAAGTGAAACGAGCGAGTGAAACAACCAGGAAGTAAAGCGACAAAAAGAAGAAATCACAAAAAAATTCAGATTTACAATAGTCGCATTCTATGTTCTTGCTCCAAAAAGTCTGAAAGCGCAAATTAAAGGCAGCCCAATGTCTTTATGCTATAGACTGGTCTAAAATAATTCATGTTAATTTTTAAGAATAACGACGTAATGTAAGTGGAGTTACGCCGTTTTTCCACTCAATTCCTCAAATGAAGGTCTCTGGGTAACATATTGATAAACCACACTTTTCATAAGTAGGCCTAGTTGGAATTTGGTTGTGCAGTTGCACATCCGTATGTTAACGTAATAAAACCACACTTACGTCATGAAGCTGTAAATTTCACTGACAGGAAGGCTTCCAGTCTGGCTGTTCTTCAGCGCCATGGCGATGAGGCAACTGTACGAGTAGGCTGGTTTGGGGTAATGTTTCCCATCTGCTATGCCGTCGAGTGAACTAGCCGATGGTGGCATGTCTGCGGGGGCAGGGCTAGATGCAGGTCTGGTCATACGAACAAACGGCAAAGTGTGGTTTTGCATAGGCATTCCCGTTTGCGGATTGACCATAGGCCCTGGAGCATCGTACTCCATACGGACAGCACCGATGTTAGAGTGCCAAGATAGATGTTCTCTAGGTGTCACTGATCGTGCAAATTCTGGAGGCGATGCGTCAACATCGTGGATCACTGAATTGATGCTTCCGAGGGTAGTTAAAGATCTCGATCCTTTTAAACTGCACATGTATTCTCCACTACCAAACTCATCGTTTATGTCACGATCAATCATTTCTTGAAGAGAAAGCGCATCTTCGAAGGGATCCATCTTGAATATTCCAATAATAACATAGATTAAAGGTCGACAGCGTGTCAGTTTGAGCAATATTTCATTGCTTAAAAAACAAACAAATAGTATTGAGTGTTTGTTAGCGAAGTTGGAAGTTTCCCATGTCACTATTTTCCACTCAACTTGTTTTACTATTTTTTATTTTACCTTATTTATGGGCATAAGTCCTTATTTCTGAGCATAAGTTCTACCGTATTTTCAGACTGAAGTTGTACACCAAAGATTTTCATTCCAGGAATATGATTCTACATGAAGTTACAGTTTCTGAAGTGTACAATAAAAAAGACAAAATAAATCAATAGCAAATAAAAATGTAGAAAAAAAAATTGTAACCAAATTTTACCACCACCATTAAAATGTTTTTGTTGTTGTTTTTTAACTTGTCAATATCGTAAAAAAAAAAATCACCAAGTTAGTTATTAACACACGTTTCTTATCTACGGTTAATGTTGGGGTTTTATATTTAGATACAAAAAATTATTTACATGCAGCCTATACAGGGTAAATCTAAGTGATCTGTAGAAACTTTTAAAATATGTTTCAGGGACCTATATGAGCAGGGGTCAACAAAATTAAAACTAATTCAGGAGCCTACACATTTTTCTCAGGAACCAGCATATAAATATTAATAGTAAAAAATAGAAATCCAGGCGCCAGGCGACCAGGCCAAATATCCTATGAACATAGAGTTGGAAACACTTTCTTCTGTGGTTATGACAGTTCGAAGTATGCCTGTAAGGCAGTCAGCAAACAAGCACAAGTTTGCTCAAGCACTTTTTGGTCATTCAAATATCTAGCTACGTTAGATATTTGAATGACCAAAAAGTGCTTGAGCAAATGTTGAGCAAACTTGTGTTCATTTGCTGCTGGCCTAATGGTGATTTGATGTGATAATTTCGCCAGCCATGGTAGGCCAACTTTGAAATGTCATAACTCCAGAAGAAAGCGTTTCCGACCCCACATTCATAAAACTCTTGTTTAGGTCCCTGGAACTTATTCTTAAAGTTTGTACAGACCATTTAAATTCACCCTGTATAGTGAATAAAAATCAAGCAAAATTATTGTAGTCATTATGATTCTCAGATGATTCAAGAAATAGCTGTTTGTGAGTAGGAGTTAGTTAAATGTGAATTCAATTTTCGCATCACCGTCATTTCAAATTGAATTATAATACAGGGAGTCCTTAGTTTATGTAAAGAAATCCAATCTCACGGAAAAAAAAATGAATAGAAATACCATTTCCTATTTAAGCGAATTGTGATTTAGTAATTGTTCTAGAACTCTGTTCTAGAATACTTCTAGAACTCTGTTCTAGAATACTTCTAGAACTCTGTTCTAGAATACTTCTAGAACTCTTGTGTAAACCAGGATTGCAGAATACATAAAGTGAGATGGACCAAACTGCGCCAAGGAAAATACACACAAGCCACATAGTCGATTATTATATAGCTGACATTATGTCAATTAATATCGATAATTTTATCGATCTACTAACAATTTTTTTTTCAATCGTTCATTTTTTAGATTACATTTTTACAACATTTTTGTTGTACTATAGTATAGTCATCCAGGGCCTTTGGATGTGCAGGCCTGGTGTAAACAGTCATCACTTCAATCAGCATCAAAAGTGTGGTGATTCCTTTAGTATGACTATTAGTTTCAAATATAGGTACAGATAAAAAAAACAACTCGACAAAAGTAGGTAAAAATTCGGTTTTGAAAGACGTAAAACCAAAAAAGATGTAAAACTCGCTTAAGAAAGGTACTATTCAACCATTACCTTCAAAGGAATTTAAATTTTAAATACTAAATTTATATTGAAAACAGTGGTGCGAAGAGTGATATATTTTGTCATGTTTCATGCACAGTGAACCATACTTTTGAATATGATAATTAAAATTTTGTGTTTAAGGAAGTACAGATACTGGGCAATCATTTACCACCTTTGCTAAGGGATTAAAATTTTTAATGTATTTCTAATACAGCGGTTTATTTGTCATTTTGCATGCTCAGTGAACTATTTTGGGAGCCTCTGCTAACTGTACATGATGGAACATATGAAACATGCAATAATCATTTTATGCGTTAAATTACCCATAATTAGAATACGATATATATACATGCAGTATTTTTTTAAAATAAGGTACAGAACCTCGAAATAATTGAGGTTTCCGATGTACCACCCTGGCTGCAGTATACTACCACACGAGCCTCATTTTAAGCACATCATTTTAAATCTTCACCTCTGTAAAAAGTAAACATTTTCATAGCTCACCATGGATTTGCCACAGAGATGGTCTGCGAGTGAACCGATTGCATTGCTCATCCACATTCAATCGGTTGCAATTGTATACGAAATCTTTTGCGAAAAGATGGTGCTTTTAACCGTGTAATAATTTCACGAAGTTCATCGTGATAGTGCTTTCGTCGTTTGTATGAAATCTCGTGGACAAAGCAGTACGATTTTGAAATTTCCGCCACTCAACTGGCAAATCGTGGTCACGTGACTTTTAACGGTAGACAGCGCAAGAGAGCCTTCTGCTATAGGAAAGGCCTTGGGCAATTTTTATATCATGTAAGTTACTGCATATGTACATAACATGTATATAAAAAAGTTTTTTATATTTTTATTTTACTGAAATAAAACAGTTTATTACTTTGCCAAAAAAAGTGAGGCTATAAATGTACTTTTTATATCCAGTACCCCTTTTAGTTAAAAAATTTTAACTAACATTTAAAAAAATTCAATAAACTTTTAAAAACATTTAACTTTTTTAAAAAAAAGTTAAATGTATTTTTTTTGTATACAATAAGGAAAACTTTTGGACAAAGTTTTTTTATATATAAAAAAACTTAAAACAATTTTTGGTTCTTTTAAATATACTTTAAAGAAATTAAAATAAAATTAAAAATTCTAAATAAAGCTAATTTGGTTCAAAAGAATATTTTTATAGTTTGTATGTACTTCATGCTTTTATATACAGTATTTACTTGACATTTTTTTTATAAAAAAAGTTTGACAGATTAAAATTTTTTTTCGTAAATATATCACCAGTACCCTGCTTTACAGCACTCCGCTAATGCAGCACTTTTCAATTATATTTCTGTAAATGTTTTATTTGGGACTCTTGCTCCACTCTTGTTGAGGTTTTTGGGTGGCAGCAAATTCGGCTTACCGTTCTTGGTGACGCTTTCAGGGCCGTGGGCAGGGGGCACAGGGGGCCCGGACCCTCCTCAAAATATTTTTCAGGACATGCATATAATACTGGTCATTCAAAGAAATTAATGTTTTTTTCTTAATTTCCATGATTTTAAATGTCTGGGCTCCATCCGAAAAAATTGATGGTTATAGGCCTGGTCGCTGTTAAATGTTAAATATTACAATACATAACCTATACTATATACTAATGTAGTACAACAAGTACATAATGCTTACAAGTGCTAATGTTTTTCGGTTATTATCACTAAAAAGTAAAAAAAAAAAGGGTTTTTTGAGGGTGATGATGGTCTTGTCCCCAACCTGGAATCCCCCCCCCATGCTGTATCGGTGGGGTATATATATAAAAAAAAAACTAAAACATTTTTTAAAATTCAATCTAGCTCTGTAATGTTTAAAATAGTGTGAGATATCGTTCAATGATAATTTAAGCCAAGAACACCATTCTGATACCGACTTCATTACACCAAGAAGATAGAAGTTAAGTAACTTCTATCTTCATGATTACACAATATATCACTGTGTAATTTTAATAAGCAGCAAAAGCCCAAATTTTCATTGTAGTGGATGTGTAAAACAAAAAGGTCTAACGGGTCAATAAGTTTAAACTTGCTTTGAAAGATATTCTACTAGTGATAATCTATGTTTATCAGGGTATAGGCTTTTGGTAGGGTACCTGGTTTGATCCCAGGCTGGGACAAGAACAATTTTCTCTCTTGCTTTACTCGAAATTAAAAAAAACAACAAAAACTTTCTTAGTTAGAAAATGTTATTTTAGTATTTTTTTACACAATCTTAACTTGGAAACTGTATAATGTATTTACAAACTTCAAGGTAGACAAACACTAGTACAGTAGAACCTTGAATTACAAGCACAATAATTCGTTCTGGGAGCGTACTCGGAAATCCAAAAAAACTCGTATATCAAAGCGAATATCCAACTACGTTGTAATCGTGCGACGCTCTGTAGACAAGAGTACAGTACATACAGTATACTGCACAGTACTACTTGTATATCGAGACCACGCTTGTTTAGCAAGTTTAAATGTATTAAACAATTTGCTCGTCTTTCAAAATACTCGCAATTCAGGGTTCCACAGTGCATAATGCACCATCATACATGAAAAACTCTTTACAAAAAAGCAAACAAACCAACACTTTTCCAAAAAGTTTAATGAGTAACAGATGCAGGTTCATAAAAAACTGACTTCCTACAAAAGGATGGCAGTAGTTATTATTATAACATGTCATTTACGGATGTTGCCTCGATTAAAGTATTCAAGAGAAACAAGTTCGTACATAACCAAAACAGTGAAACTTCACATAATGCTGACCGAAAAAGAAAAGAAAAACGTTTACGTTTCAAACGGAAAAAAAAAATCAATGGAAAAATCCTAACAAAGATATTAATAACTATACATTATTACTATATATATATCACTTCCATAAAATTTCTAAGCACAACTAGTACATGAGACGATCATAGGTTGTTTGTTTGTTTTGTTTTGTTTTTCACTAATTTGTTGAGCACAACATAGAAAACATCAATGTAAACCTAACAAATTTGATGCTTTCGGAAGCCATGTGTAAATGGTTTTCAATTTTCAAGACTAGAACCAAAAACAACATTGCAAATAGTGTGCACTGAAACATCATTTTGTTTTTCTAATTCAACTCATCTTACTAAACAAGCAAGAAACACAACTGCTATTTAACATGCCTATAACTTTTTTTTTTCTAACATACTTCACGGAGTACGAAACTGTCACTGATATAATACAAAAATTCAAACATTTTGTGAATTAAAAAGCAACTACCCTTGCTTGTTGTCAGAGAAGAAACTGTTTTTGTTTTTTAACCAATATACAAAATAGTAGGTGCAGTACCAGAAATGATATGGATGTGTGTTAAGCTATAGCAGATTGTTCGCAATTAGCAAATCGTCAATTATTATCCGAGTTCGAAAAAATTGCCCATCTATCCGAAACACCTGAAATTTACGTATGAATACATACACATTGTTCGTTTATAAAGACGTTTCGATTAATATTTTTTTGGGGGGGGTTCAGAAATTTATATGGAAAACCAGAAATTTGTATTTTTGTCATCACGATCATCATCTCTTGCCACTGACGGGTCTTTTTTTTTAAGCGTTTCGCTGAAATTTACGTACTGTAATAAAATAAAAGATAATGAAAATAATAATAATTAAGCAGAATAAAAATTACCAGACCAAAAATGAAAAAAAAAAAAAATAGTTTTCGCAATTTGCCTTTCTAACGCTATTACAAAATGTTTGCTGACCCTGGTCGTATACATTCCACTACAAACAAGTGGACTTCAAGAGACAACAATTTTTACCACAGCTATATTAACTATTCAAGACCATAGCACTAAGAAACATAGGATTAAAAAATGAAAACAAAAATATAATGCAAACACCCGTCGAAAATATTACATTGATCGATACGTAGCACAAAACAAGTTACATAATAATAATAAAATGCCTTTGGTATTGTCAGAGCCGGTTGAAAAACTGCAGCCTGAATCCAACACATTGTCGTTTAACTGCACTGGTTAGATACACCCAAAATGATGTTAATTTTACAAAGTTTTGTACATTAAAAAAAAACATGTACAAATAAAACCAAAAAAAAAATTTTGTGTAAAAAAAAAAAATAATTGATCAAGAAATCGCATAATCGAAACTCTTCCAATTAACGTACGTAATTTGGCAATCGACAATCACATTGCGGATTTCAATATAACTCTTGCTCGTTAACAAATTGCAAACAGTGGTGAGAAACAAATAAATTTAAATAATCTGGAATGCAATATATATCAATATTATTTTCATAAGATGTGATCAATTGCTATTCAAAATGCACATTATTAAAAATGATTCAAGTTAAGAAAAATAAGGTAATGCACACATATCACAGAAAATTCAATCCGTTTCTGAATACGACTCGACAGCGACAATTGGCGGCCTAGTTTTACTTATATAACAAATAAAACAGATATGTTTTTTTTTTGTAGGTATACTATAAATAAATAAATTGTAAATTAACTTCTTAATTCTTTTAAGCCAAAAAACCGTCATCAACATTGATAACAGCAAACAGTATAAACGTCCATGTTATTTACAGAAAAATAAAATAAAACACACTTTTCATTTATATTACACATCAATTGTATCAAACATCAACCGGCGTGACAACGAGACTCCTACTACTGCGCGAAAATTAACTTCTACGAAGCCCTTCGATATAACATTGCTAAAATGAAACAACATGCTATTTAAAGAATACCGTTCCCTCGTCGTCCCCTCCGCAGACAGCGTGCGCACTTAATTCGGGAAGTATTGCGATGACTTCAAATGTGGTAAGAAATGACAAGCGATAAAGATTAGCAAACCAATATCAACTTTGCGAAGATGATTTGAAAAGTTCCCGTTTCTCTTGAGCACTTTTATCCAGCTTGATTGCTTCTCTAGACGACTTGGCTACTACACTGTCCGTTTTTGAGTTCTCGGAACTACTTTTACCTTTCGATGACGGCGACTCTTTGTCGGGATTTGCATCCGTTACCGTGGAGGAGGTGGCGGTTGTTATTGTTGTTGTCGCTTGCGAGTTCGCCTTGTCCACTTTTAAAGCTGCCGTAGGTTGTGGTGTTGTTTTGTTGCTACTACTTTTCGCACCCGCCGAGCTAGTTTTCTCCTCTTTAGTAGTACAACTGCTCGCTTTTGACACTTCTTTGTTTTCGGTGGTTTTGGAAGATTCCAAACTCTTCTCCTCTTTCCGTGACCTGGGCATAGTCTTGCTTTTAGGATCTCCAGAGTTTGGAACATTTGAAGTAGGGGGGGTTTGGTCACTAGAAGCACTTGATTCGTTCGTTTTCTCCGACTTCGCCTCGCTCGGTGTCTTTTTCATCGTCGCAAACTTCACCTCCAGCTTCTGCTTCACTTCGGGCTTGCTCATGGCCTTCCTAGGTTCGATGCCAACTTTACAAGTGGATTCCTTCAGCTGTTCGGATTTCGAAGCTTTCAACTCGTACGTTTTGTTTCCTTTGGATGATTGTTTAGTTTCTGTAGGAACGTCTTGAGCTTTGTTGGTCATCACTTTGGAGGTCGCTCCTGATGGAAGTTTCCTTTCGACGCTGTGTGACGAAGAGCCACCTCTGTTTTTTGTCGTTTGTTGTTTAATTGTGTTATTAGTACTAACTACAAGGTTGATGCTGGAAGAGAAAACCGGATCGCCTCCCGTTGCCTCTGTTTTTCGTTCTCCCTTATTGTCATCGTCCCTCTTGTCCTTTGATGCGAACTTGTGGGTTTCGCTGTTTGGCACTTCTTTGTCTTTGATGGCGGTGAATTCAAGTTTGGAAGGTAGAGATGCATTGTTCAGCTTAGCAAGAGGGCTCGGTTCAGCGGTGGGTAGCGTTTTTGCAGTTACGGTGACTAAAGTCTGCTGCGGTTTCTCCACTGCTCCGTCGGCTGACGCCGAGCGCAGCGTCAGCTGACTAGGACCGGGAGAATGCGGCGGCTTTGGTGAGTAACTCCAACCATGCCGTCCACCGCCAGATATGGAATCTTTCAGATTGGCGGGAGGAGACTGAGTCGTTATCATCACTTTCGGCGGATTCGGCTGCGAGATCAAGTTCTTGATGGCCGTCGAAGGAGAGCCGGACGGCGTCACCAGTGGAGAGATCGAAAGAGGGGGAGAATCACGGCGGGATTTCCCATCAGCAGTGCGTGGATGGATTCGGTCGGGCGAGAGTGCTCGTCGGAGCAACGGAGAACCGGGTTCTGCACTTTTTGGTCGAGTGAAGGATTTTTTGGTTGATCCGGGCGTCAAGGCTGAGCCGGGACTGTAGGATTGCGTTGTATTGGAGCTCCCAGGTTGATATCCGGCCACCATAGTGTTGTTGGGGAAAGTCAACGGGCTTGGACTGCGCGTCGGGGAGTTGGGCAAAGGAGACGGAGAGGGGGTACGTGCCAAAGGAGACAAGGGGATGTGGCCAACGGATTTCCGGCGATGGGGGGAACGGAACGTCTGAGCAAGCTTGTGCTTCAAGCCATGCAAGGAACTGGGGCGAGGATAGTGAGTTGAACCGGCAGGAGAATTGGGAACGGAAGATGACGGCGAACTGCTCTGCGAGGAACTGTTAGTCGAGTGCGAATCAGAAGGGGAAAAGAGTCGACTGGTAGGTGGCGACCTGGGAGCTTTGGTCCTAGTTGGCGATCCAGGAAGGCTTTCTTGCGATGATAACGAACGGTTCAGTGATTGGAAGCTGCGACTTGGCGTTAGCACTGTCGGAGAACTGATGGCAGCGATTTGCTGCATTTCAGCACTAGCTCGTTTGTTGCTCAAACGACGAAGTAACGATGTACGACGTTTCTTATCCGTGTCTCGTTTGTGACGTCTTTGACGATTAACACTTCTTTTCGCCATTTTGCTCTGTCAATATAAATGATAAGTGTTAGATCAAATAAGTAATAACTACACATCACAATTATGTTGTGTTAAGAGGTGTTATTATAGTCGTTTTTTATAAATTGGTTTTCTTTTCAGACCCATAAATAGGGGTGTATTCCAGGATGTACACACTGGGCAAGGACCTAAGATATTTGTATCAGAGCCCAGGACAAACTCATACTCAAGCAGGGGTGTTTGTTGTTGGCCAATCTTTTGTCCCATTTTTTTTTGTAAATTGCCTATCAAAGAGTATTATAAACATTTATATCCCATTTTATATATTGACTACACTTTAGTTATAAGCAGGCCCGTCTTTAAAGGGAGACAAACAACGTCAACCGCCCAGGACCCCACACGAGTGAAGACGGCCCTTCGGTTCCCAGCACAAGTGTGGGCCTGACAGGTCAATCACATATTTTTTTGGGAAAAATGCTTCAAGCTGTCATTCCAATAATTGAAATATAGTTTGTAGATCACTAAAACAGCAATTATAATAAAGTTTTTAAATAAAACAATTTTTTTAAATAGAACAGTGACAAAACATGTCACTCCAAAAATTGGAAAATTTTCAGGGCCCTGCAGTGACTGGGTTGCCTTGGGCCCCGCACCCTCCCAGAGACGGCCCTGGTTATAAAGATAAATCTAACTTAAAATGGTGAGAAAAAATTCAGGTCCTGTGCCAAGAGTCTTTTCATTAACTAGAAACAGCCCCCCTAGCCATAATTTCATTATAACGTTTTTGTTGTAGCAAAACATTTGCCCTCGAACATTGATCATGAACAATGGGGTTGAAATAGAAACATGGCGTATAGCTTTAAATAAAATTAAAACTCTTACTTGACTGGGATTTCTTCGGCGGCCTCCAGTCTTGATGGAAGTGTTTTCCAATGGAGTAGCACGAATATTGACCCGATCTCCTCCTGACAGAATAAGTTGGAGCACTTGTGTGTGAAACAGGCCTTGCACCGGTTCGCCGTTGATATGAGTGATCAAATCACCCAAGCGTAATCCAGCCTCAAAGGCAGGACTTCCCTCCTCCACTGCCTAAAATAAAACAGAAATAAAACAAAGTTGCTTAACGAAGCCTGTAATATTGACGAGTGAAAAAAAAAAACAGGTTCAATGCAGCAACTCACCATAACTAAATGATGCACCGTGTAAAAGTCGGTGTCACCAAAATAAACACGAATGGCACGTATTGTAAAGCCAAATCCTCTAGGACCCTTTCGAATAATTATGGGTGGCTTCAAATGCTGCACAAGAGGAGATAGTTCACGACAAGGAGATGTATCACGCGAACTCGTGCTCGATCCTCCTGGCGAATTGATTGGCTGAGGGTGTGTTTCATCTGTGAGATTAAAACAAAAAGAAGATTAAAATAGCCATTTTAAAATCAATTTAAAAAAAACTACATAACTCCATCCACGACATTTGACAATGTTTAAACTATTTCATTGCAAAATCACATTTCATACCATGGTAGTGTTTAAATAAACCTATGTTTTGTTTGCCAAAGCTCTTAACAATCTACAAGAAATTAAGAAGTCAACCAATTATTACAAGTTCCTTATATCCAACTAAGAAGTAGGGTGGAAAAAAGGCGTAAATCCACTCGCATCATTATTCCTTAATATGCAAATATGGAATCGCTTTAGACCAGTCTATAGACAAAGTGGTGAAAAGGTTGTGGAAAAAACCTGTTAAACTGATGTATGTGTTAATGCATCAGTCTAATAGGTATTTCCAAAACTTTTTCACTAATCATTGTCAAGTAGGCTATGTTTGTTGTCGCTGCCCCTGCTTGCTTTCCTGTCACACCATTCTTCTTTCGCCTGTGACTTCCATTTTTACCAGTCAATTTTTGATGTTTGATGCGTTGGCATTATTGCGTGAATAGCTTCCTCTTTCTACATCACATGTGGGTTAAAGAAATTAATAATTGGATGACCTTAAAAATTACATCCAAAATCATTTCTAGTAACGTCATCAGATAGCTCATGGCCGATATACATTACAATAGTTCATCTATCAGATCTTTGTCATATCACTAATGGTTTTCACAATATTTAACTGCAACCAGATTTTTTCCCCTCACCCGATATACAGTTGACAAAAATTTTTTAATCTTAAATTTGAAGGTTCCAGTAAGTTTTTTTCCCTCTTTTCTCAAAACTACATTTTTTGAGTTGCGTTGTTATTCCACCCAACTCACCCTTACATAAATCATAGAACTCTTATATTGCATTTAAAATAAAACCTTACCAGCTGGTATCATTAACGAAAGTCCTGACGCAGATGCTGATTTAACAACAGATCTCGAACGACTCTTTGCTCCCCCAGAACCAATGTGAGCGACAGGAAGAGTAACACGAGGAGGAATCGTGGCAAGTGCTGCAACAAGGGCAGGCGTTTCTGCTTCGGCGACGGCAACAGCAGGAAACGATGTATCCACCTCTGACTTGTCAGCAGGAGTTTTATCACTTTCATGAACGGGTGATAATTCCTTGTGTTCCGAAGTGCCCGTGCTACTGTGCTCTTCTTCGGTCGAAATGGAAAAGCGTGGCACTACTTCTCGCAAAGCTGGTTGGCGCCTTCGTTGGATTTGTGGCGATATATCTTCACTCTCAGTCTGAGAAGATTCTGGTGTTGTGTGAGTCCCTGATTTACGCATCCTACAATTCAAAATCAAATAAACTCAACACCAAGTTATATGTCCAAAATGCTGAAACTCAAGACTATAACTGAATTATTCACTCGTTGAAACTTCTGAATACTTACGTGTTTGCAAGGTCATTATGTAATATTCCTTCCTCTGGAGTTCCCGACATGCTACATACTTTTGATGGTGGACTCTCCGAATAATCAGACGAGTCTTTTTTACAGGCATCTTCTCTCATTTTCTAAAACAGTAATCAATTGAAGGGGTAAATACTCTGCTTTGTTTACATAAAATTTAAACCAAAAAACCATATGCACGATTCTCAAAATTATTGGTCAAAATTGACTGCAAAGAATTTGATGCGCACAATCAGAGCCATAATGCTCACGACAAGTTGAATAAAAAGTTGTAAAAAGAAAATGACATCACAATAGAAAAACAAAAGTTGAGCATCAAGAGAAAACGAGCTCCATTCGTCACTCTATTGTGGAGTCCAAACATCAACCACTCACTAGTAGACAATGCAAAACATTCATCACAACTCAATATTTAAGGAGGGGGCAAAAGTCTTGCACAGGACACCACATTATGCAAGTCTGCCTCTGCCTACACATAATTTCATTTGAATGAATTCAGCATGGATGAGCTGCGAATTCAATTTTTGGAACTTTGTATTTTTCGATATATCAATTATTTTCAAGATATTCTCGATAGGTACTTGGTTGAATCCGTAGATACAAATAAAACCCACAAATAGGGAGAGCTAACTGCATATAAAAATTTTTTTTTTCAATCTTAGAAAATAAATTATGGAATAATTTGGTCAGAATATACAATGAAGTTGGTATAACTGTAATTCTCAGGCATTCTAAGTCCACACTTTGAAAACCACATAAGTTTAGCAAGGAGCTAGCTGAAAGTGTTCCATAACGTTTACTAACCTGCTCTTCTTCAAGTTCCTTTTCTATACGAGAATGAACTTTACGATAACGAGGAGAGCAAGACTGGAAAGTTGGAAAAGACCCAATGGATGGCATTTCATCTGTATCATCCGTATCTTCCAATTCGTCTATCTCGTGATTGTATCGATCTGTCCTACCTGGAATCAAATAATTTTTTCGATACAATATAAATTGCTAGTATAAAAAATTAAAAATACATTAAACGGATCACATGTTATGAAAAAAAAATTAAGCAACAAACAAGTGTCATTAGGGGGTGGGTCCAAGATATTTGTTCTAGGGTCCAGGGTTGAATTATACCCAATTAGAGTATAGTATATAGTATGATTTTTCCATTTGTGATTTTTAACTTAATGAACTCCATTTTAAGTGTTTCTATTCAATTGACCATATTAACCATAATTCAGTTAATATAAAGATAAAATGTACTCAATGTGTTGAAAGATATACTGTTGAAATAGTAGTGAAAAGATTTAGGCCTGTGCCCATGTGCTTCCCATTACCTAGACGTCACTGTTAACAAAATCCAGGTCAATATCCGATTACAAACGAGTTTCATTCGTATTGACGTTTGTCTATTGTCTATTTTTTTAAATATGTTTGTCCATATTTCCATTATTTAATGTGTTAAGCATTATTATTATTAATTTTTTTGAAGTATCTATCCTACCATTAAAACAGGAAAAATAAAAAAATATCTTACTATCAAAATAACTGGTATCCTCATCACTCACAAGCTGAGGAATGAATTCTGCTTTCTGTCTTAGAATTGAATTCCAATCCAAATTTTGAAAAAATTCATGCTCCTTCACTTCATGTACACCACCGGTTCCTAACCGATCTAATGGGTTCTGTTGTAATAACTGAGTGATGATTGATCTCGTTTCGATAGGAACATCCCAATCTTCCTCTTCGGGCCATTCAATTTCATCTATGACAACAAATAATGCACCAATAGTGAGAAAATGAATCAATACATAAACTGAATGCATTAATAGTGAATAACGAAAAACGTCTGTACCAACATAATATAAAAGAAAAATAATAATGAAACTCACCGTTGATCACATGTGCAAATAACTCTTCAACCGTTTCACCAAAAAAGGGAACACATCCAACTAAAAATTCGTATAGAATTATTCCCATTGACCACCAATCGACAGGCTTCCCTGAAATGAAAATGAACAAAAAACAATTCTGAATGACAGTTTTAAATATTACAAAACATATAGAATATACCAATGTGTAACAGAATAAAAATGAATAAGAATTATGAAATCATCGTATACAACAATTCTCATTCTCATAGTCACATATTTTCGAGTTCATAACCAAAAATAAGTGACTATGTCAAGGGTCATCATAAAACAAGAGTGTCATTGGGTTTGGGTACCCTGGGTATGGCACATTTGTATTAGGGCCAAGGATGAAATATACTCAATCAGAATATTTCGTAAATTTTTTCCATTTTGAAACTTAAACTCAATATCAAAGTGTTTCTATTGCATTTTACATCCTAACCATATTTAAGTTACAAATATATATGTAGTTGCTAAAATGGTGAGTACAAAGTTTTGGTCAGGGTCATTTCATTGCCAACAGACACCTCTGCCATGAACCACCTAAATGCTTGCCATGAATGCATCAGCATAATGCAGTGTAATGTATAAACTACACTGCATTACACGGCAACTATACTGGAAGCTTGTAGGTGCTCTATTGTTTCTATTTTTATTTCAATTGGATTGTTGGAAATAAATTTGGATTTTTCATCAAATATTCAGAGTTTAAAACAAAATAAAGCAAAGCAAAATAAAAATATTTAATGCCTATGAGTTTACATGAGTGTTACAAATGTGAATTTAATCTTACCGTAGCCTTGACGAAGTATAACCTCTGGAGCAATGTACTCCGGAGTCCCAAAGACCTGCTTGTCATTGAACTGGCGTGTATCTCGATCGACATACCCTTCATACAAATTAGTTGCCACTGAAACACAAACAAACCATAAGTCATTTATACATGTGAAAGAAAGCTCTTTCGATGGTTAACTAATTATTTTGTACTTACAATTCATTAATCCCATTTTTGAAAGTCCAAAATCTGTCAATTTAATGTGACCTAAAGCAGTAATGAGCAAACTGAAAAAGAGAGAGATTGAAATTCATGAAACAAATTAATACCCTAATGATACATAAATATATATGATTTAAAACAAAGAATATATTATTACTTGTCAGGTTTGAGATCTCGATGTACAATGCCATAACTATGCAAATATTCAACCGCTAATACTGTTTCAGCAAAATAAAACTGTGCCATATCTGCTCCTAATGGTCCAGTATTTTTCAAAAGGATTGCACAATCACCACCTTCCACATATTCCATGACTAAACACAGGTGTTTCTAAAGTATAAGGATAATAAATTTTTTGTAAACAAATCGTGTTCGTTGAATCGAGGGTTTCTTGCAATATACATATTCCATCCAAAATTTTAACATACCTTTGTTTCAAAACTACAAAACATACTGACAACAAAAGGATTGTCTGTGAAACTCATGATGTCTCGTTCTGCAAAAACTTGTTCAACCTGATTACGAAGCATTAAGTTGTTTTTGTTAATTTTCTTCATGGCGAATCTTTGCCGAGTATCTCTATGCCGCACTAAGTAGACAGCACTTTGAAAAAAAAAATTAGATACAAAGTAGTTAGTAAATAAATAAATTCATTAACAAGTGTTACACATGTAATTCATACATGTAAAATAAAGTACCCGTATGCTCCATTGCTTATTAGCTTGACAGTTTCAAAATCATCTTCCCCTGGTGGCTTAGATTTGGAAGTTAGAATCTTCTCATCTGATTGTAATGATGCCTAAAATTACATGAAAAAAATAAGCATGAAATAAAATAAGAATCAAACCAGATGTTTGTATCAATTGTGACGTTTGTTGTAGCAAATGTTAGTAGCTCAAGAGTTGCCATTACATTAAATCAATAACAATAGAATTAAAAATTCACCTCAAAACCATCATTCCCAGGTTCGCATTTGGCACTTTCTATCTTCGATAAATCCTCAGTGAAATCTATAATTAAAAAGCAAGTTATTATAAAAACTCAATAGACACAAACAAATTGCTTATAAACAAAGGAAACCCATTGGAAACAAAATAAGATAATAACCTGCTAAAGGATCTCTAGTCAATCCAAGCTTGTTAATTATGTACTGTGGTATATCAGTTTTTATGCCCTGAAGTACTTTAGCCTGACCCTCTGCTGCTTCTAAAAGATGGTAAAACTCTTCTGGATCAAACTCCTAAATAAAATAAAAGCAAAACGGATATATTAAATTTATGCAAACTTTTGTATACTAAAGCAGAATATCAGACATGGTGCAATTAGCACAAATAAAATCATTTCATAATACCCACCAAACATTCAAGTAATCTAGCAGGCCGAGATACAATCAATAACAATCGTTTTACGATCGCCGTTAAATGCTGTACTGATGATGGGGATTTATCTTTTGCCTGAAAAAGGAGCAACGTGTAGCAACTCACTTCACTATTACAAGTACTATGATGATGATCATAAATAGATTGACCACTATTCTCAACACCCCATTCTCGCGGCTTTTAAAATTCACTGTACCTCGATTAAAAGTTTTTCTAGGTTTTCAGTCATTTCGTAAAAGTAACGGCTAGTGATCAATTTTTCCTGAGACTTCTGTAGACAATCGCGAGCCATCTCTACAACTTGGTGGTGAACAAATCGCATGATGCCATTAGACGTTTCAAGATCTCTGTTCTGGTCAATAAAGAGCTGCAGCTTCTCTTCCATTTGTTGCGTCGCCTAGAATTCCAAAAAAAAACAAACCACACAATTCCAAACCGTTTCTCAAACCAATAAACCAGAATCAAACACGAACTACAAGATTCTCATTTCACCTTTGGAAACCTTTCCTTGTACAAAGTATTCATCATGACAATCTCATTGTCAACACCCGGAGACCGGATAGGACTACTGCAAAATAAACAACAAATATTCCCGGTTAGGACTGACTTTTTTTTTTTCAGACCATGTAAACTCATGCAAGTATTTTGTCCCCAAAATGTAGTTTAGGTGAAAACAGCATGCTTAAAAGACAAATTGGACTAGAAGATAGAAGAACTATGGCAGCGACTCTTGAGAACAGCCCAAGTAAAAATATCAACTTCAATTTCGCAACTCTCCAGAATTTCAAATTAAGACGGTCCTCGACATACGTAAAACTGATATACACAAATGCATACACCGCAAATTTGTAAGTCATTAGCACTTATATATCACAGTAGCACCTTTTTGGCAAAAAAAATTCCAGAGACCCATGTATTAGGAATTCATTACATCTATATATCTAAGAAGTGTACAGCACTATATACATTGCAGTACACTGTACACCACTTTTAAAAGTCATATGCTTAAAATAAATGTATCATCTTTATCTTTACATTAAATATGGAAACTCGAACATTCGTAAAACTTGCATAAAAGGTTGCAGAAAACATTAATTGCGTAAGCCAGGGACCGTCAGTAGTATGCTTTCTTTTAATATTTGGGTATGCTTATTTAAACTATGATCGAATGAAACTCATGTTGAACTCAATAAACACACGATATCAAAAAAAAATTTTAAATAAATCATTCATCAAAATATTTTTATATATTTCATCTCTTAATAAGTTTTCAATGTTATTACTAACTTAATTTGTACTGCAGTATTCTAGTTTAAATACCTCAAATATCTTAATCCCAACTAAAATTTACAGAACTGTACAAACAAAACAAATTACTAGCAACATATAACAAATGTTAACCTGTAAAAACTTAATCTATTTCTGCATATTGGAATATTGTACGTGTTAAAAATAAAATCTTGGTGATGCAAGTCAGAATCGCATTTTATGTTATTTTTCGTGTCATTACCATTTGTTCTTTTGATCATGGTCAATAACTACATACACCACAAACTACGTACATTACACTAAAATGGTTAATTCTCCTACCAATTCGCCCTATTTGCTAAGCTCAATTGCTCCTTGTAAGTTCATTTTAAAATACTACGTCACTAGATATTAATATTATTGGCTAGTGAAAGAGCAATTTCTAATCTAAAGCGGAATGAAACCAACCAATCCAAAATTCTAAGTATCGTTACACAAATGTTTTTAAAAGCTGTAATAGTTGCTTACTCCAAAGTTGAAATGCACAACCAGGCCAGGCTATGAGAGTCACACCATAATGCAACATGCAAATACAAAAAGAATGAGTTAATTAGCATTGGAAAAGATTGCAAAAAAAAATCAAACCCACATCAGGAATCGATAAACTTTGTATAGAGTTGATCGCTTAATGTAAATATGAAAAGTGGTTCGAAAAAAAATTGAAAGAAGAAAAATATTTGAGCAAGTTCTCTGAAATCAAGCCTAGAGATAGAAGAAAAAAGCTTGATGAGTGTGCTTGATATATTCAATAAAATACAAATGAAATTTATTTCTTTCATTCAAAAATCCTGAAATTTAAAGGTTTAACACCATCTGGAGAGAATCGATTTACTAATATATCAACATACAGGCGATTCGCAGGTTACAAATAATGTATTTTTGTGAATTTAAGATGCGTCTTATACAAGAATTTACACAGGGTGCTCCCAGCTGCATCTTGTATTCGTGGGCATAAACAATATATATTATAATAATATAAATTATAATAAACAACTAGGTCCAATATCATTATTTATTATATTACAGGTAGAATACAAAATAAAGTACACGAATAAGTGTGTTATTTGGGGTCTTCAGTATCTTCCAGTGTCTTTATTACAAAACACATCGCATTAGAACCAATCACAACTTAAGATTCATTGTTCAGTAAGCTGTTTCTTAGTTGTATCTGATGTTTGTGTCTTATAATCCTATATGATTAATTTTTTACTCAAACCCCTAAAAGTCACATCTTATATTCGAGTGTGTCTTATATTCGCAAAAATACGACAAGTTCCATTGTTAAAGACAATTAAACATCAATTTCTTATGCAAGTTGGTACTTGGGAAGTGTTGTTTGGTCGTTCATATTTTGCAAACGATACTAATTTAACCACTTAAATTGCATGCAAGTTAGAGTACACTTAACCACTCATATTTCATGCAAGCTGCACCATTTTTGAGCAGCACGCCTTTCAAATCGTGAAGGTTAATTCAGTAACTCAAAAATCGCCTGTAGTTAATTACTTGACCCAAATAGTAAAATATACTTTTATCTGTTAGATTATAATTCAATTATTATACATCCTCATTTTGGTATTCTTGCATTATACTGTTCTAAAACCTAGTACAGGAACTCCTAGGTTTATGCAACATACTGCTCGATTTATGCAATGAGAGAAATCCTCCCACATGCAAGAAAAGTTGTTAATTATGACAATGGCAGTGTGCATATATTGATGATTAAAGTCTTGCAACTTCTTCATGAGACATTCAAAATATTCAATTTATAGGCTACGTCTGAAGTTTTCGCAAAAATGTAGCTCCTACAGAAACCGAAGACCTCCTGTACAAACAAAAACCCAACCTGAAAATTTAATAAAATCGTAACTTTGTGCAAATCAACTCTACAGGAACCATAAGGGATGAACAAACTTTGGCAAGCATCTGCAGCAATCTCATTATTATTTTGATACATAAGAAAATACACAAAATTAAATAACCATAAACAGCAGTGATCGTCAAACTTCGAGCATCTATAGACCATGTGACAATCTAATATTTTTTGAACCTCATACATTAAAGTTAAGAATTCCAAAAGGAGACATCAATAATTAAATGTTGGTGACTTAAATAATTTTGAACCCCAGAGTTCCATAGAACACATGAATACCAACGATATACAGTAATCCCTGGTTACCACAGTTAATTCATTTTTTTACTCACGCACTAACTGAAAAGTGCTAAAACAGAGTAAGACCAGAGAATTTCTGTAAAATAGAACCTCCTTAATGCATTTTTCAAGAAAGCAATAAACAATTGTCTTAGGCAGAAGTCTACATTGGTTGCACTTACCAATCTAGGAATATTTCTGTCTACAAATTATATAGATGTATCTAAGTAGCAGTGAGAGAGGGGGTAGTAGCTCCCCCCCCCAATATGTTTATAAAAAAATTAGGCAAAAATGGCTAAATTGTGCATATTTTGAGATTTAAATACTCAATATTCATTCATTTGGAGTTTGATTTGCCAAGAATAAGATGTAACTTTTAGACATATTCATCATGAAATTTCAGGTGAAATTCAACTGAAATCGGCTCTAAAGCCGCCACTGCTGAGTACTGTAATGTACATTGGACTCTTGGTAATCCGGCATCCTGCCATGATGTAAAAGAAGTGAGGTTACAGCACTGGGATCAGTAAATAAAACAGTGTAATACCATACATAGATGGTACGTACTGATCGTGTTTTTCTTTTCCAATCAGTCTTTTCTCAGTGATCCAGCACTCCTCTTGTGCAAAAAATGGCCAGATTAGCAAGAGTCTATTGTATATAGACACATATTCAACATACTTTACAGTACCACTGCCACCCTACTGTAAAGCATAATAAATTATAACAAAATTTGAATGCAATACAAAAACAAAAACAGAATATTTTTAATGATCTATCCAAAAAAACTGCAAAAATGTCAAGTTTTTGTTCATCCAAGACAACACACTATTCAGTGAACACACATCCTATACTCTCAATTGTTCGTAGAAGTGCCATAAAAACACAAAAAAACAAAAACAAATGGAAAACACTTTTATCATTGCATTGACACAACCGTAAAAGATTTTGTGACACCTTTGTACAATAAAAAATCTCTCAGCTAAATCTATTTGTTATCATGAAACTAATTACCAAAAAGAAACCAACCAATGGCTTATCTGATGACTTCTTCAGCTAGTTAACATGTGATTAACATGCATAGTGCAGTTATTCAAATTTACCAATTAAGAAGAAAGAATCGAATTGCAATCCAAAAAGAAAAACAACATGCACTTAAGCATCAGAAACAGGCTCACCTAAGACTTCGTGAACGAGGGCGAGTCATGGGAGATCGACGACCATCATCCTCCAAACCAGGGTTACTTTCATTGCTGGAGAAATGTCTAGATGAAGCCTTATTATCATCTGGCGTTTGCTGATTCACAATCTGATGAAGACGTTCCTGAGATGAGCACTGAGACTATAAATTTAAAACCCGTAAGCATATGTGATTTCTCCAAGTTTGACAAGCTTTGAGTTTCTCAACCAATGTTTTATTTGCCTTTAGTATGCAATAAAACTTCCAAGAAAAAGAGTGGGATGAAATGGAGAAAAAAAATAACCCAGCAATGCCATATTGCAAACATACAAGGTATCAAGTAACTATTACCATGAAAAGAAGGCAAGTATGTGTAGTTTAAGGAATGCACCAGCTAACCAAAGACCTGTCGTATAGGGAATATGACACGTCATTAATGGTGAATATTTTCACACCATGTCAATTAGATCAACTATTCTTAACCTGACAACTTCAAAAACTTCTCCAAAAGTGTGGCAGAAGGCACATTTTGCATAGGAGTTAATGCAGTGGGCAGTTCACCAAGATATGCTGGACCGATACATGTACATTATACTTTAGACTAGCAACACAAACAAATTTCACACCCAAAAGAAATTAATGCAAACAAAATTAAACGAGCATGCCCTCTTCTCGACAATTCTGTACTGTCATCGACTTTTACACCTACTATGATGATTGCGTATTTAAGGAAGCCTCACTATAAAATTATGGCAGTGTTAAGTTACAGGGCTTCAGTCATAGAGCATACATAAAAGGTAACAAAAATTGAAAATACATGTACTTTATCATTTCTTTCTTTGATATGTTATTGATGTAGCATTTTTAACCCAAGAAAGCACGGCAGCCATGCAAGTAACAATCCTCCAATTGTCAAAGAACACAGCTGCTCAAACTACAAACTGCATCTTTCATAGCACAAAGCTTGTTGTCTGTAACTGCAGCCAATTCAGCCAGTCAGACAGCCCCCAGGTTTGCAGGTCAAACAAATTCTGCCACATATAATGAAAGAACAGTAAAAAAAAAGGTATAATACTTACAGATACATTTGAGCTTCCTGGTGTGTTAGTACCATATCCTGATGACGGTAAGGATGCAACAGACCACCGCCGACCATCAATCCTACGATTTTCAAGAAGAAACAGAAAACTATAAAACTACCTTAAGAGTGCAGCAATTAATTAAATCAAATCAAATTAATAAAATCTTTATAACTAACAAGGTTTCCGTAAGTACGTACTTAAGTACAAGTACAAGTACTTTCTGAATAGGTACTTTAAAATACAAGTACCAAATACAGCTCAGTAAATGTACTTAAGGCCAAGTACCAAGTATACGATACTTAAGTACAAGTACATTACCAAGTACATTACGTAATTTTTGGGCATTTCCATGAAAAGCAAA
>JAQIWH010001493.1:0-31216 GCA_034695005.1 Cryptops parisi
TTTCCTTAGCATTATATTTAACCTCACTCAGGTAACTTGTTTTTCATTGATACGTTTTGTTCAAATTTATTTGAAGTGTTCATACCATCTTAACTATATCCTATATCATTTGTATGCCTGTTTGTCCCTTTGGGACGGAAAAGATATTAAATAAAATAAAAAATAAAATATGCTGCATGGGACTGTGCAATATCATGTATCTGCTCGAAATTACTAAAAAGAAAAAACAACCGGCGTACGTAAAAGGAAAATTTGCACCAAGTAAATTTTCACTTAATTACCTTTCCAGTGTTTTAGCAGCACCTGCCAACTATTCAACTTAGCCATCCTGTGGATGATTGTTTGGGAAGGCTCCTAAAACTTCTATTTGTTATTTATAACAGTGAATCTTTGCAGCCCGAGTGATCCATCTTTTTAACACGTCTATTGCACGTGGGTGCGACGACGACTAAGTGCACTGAATCACCTCTCCCCAAACTGCTGAATAATAAACTCTCGCCTTTTACCCATTCTCTCTTTTCCTGCCTATAATCAAACGAGGCATTAGTCGCGACGTGGCACACCAAACTAGTGTTGGCAATGGCGACGATATAGAAACGAAAAGTCGTAAATTAAACGCAAATTTTCAGCGCTCTTCTCTCCCACCCCCTCCGGGTGTTTATTTGATTCATAATTAACATTTACACCGAAAGCGTGGCGTAAAACTCATGACCAACTCTTTTCTCCGCTCTCACTATCCGCCCTCTGCTTTTGCTCATATTCACTCTTTCTCTCTCTCTATCTGGCTCTCCTCCTTTCTCTTTCAACTCTCGCTTCTATCGATTCGTCGACAAGGTTTCTCACCGAAATCGTCGCTTCCCATGCACCCCCGTTTCATGACGACATCATTGGCGGCTAAAGCGCACAGACCCCAACTGCTTGCCAATCTGCATTCACAATGGCTCAACACACGAGTTACAAAAGCCCGTTAAGTGAGTTAAGAATCCGCGCTACCAATGAAGGGGTTGAGTCCCGCGAGCAGGGCCAAAAGGTCTGTTCGCTTTTCGCCAAGGAGTTTTGCGCCTGCGCTGAACCGAAGCAGAAAAGGCGAAGCCAACGATGAAGGAAAACGAGAAGAACGGGAGGAAGAGGACAGGAGAAGGCGGAGAAGAAGTAGGAGAAGGAGAAAAGAGAGGCAAAAGGCAGCGCTCTTTAAAATAACGATTTGCAATTTGGAGCGAAAACTTGGCGGTTCCCACTGACTCCCGGACATTCATTTAGATCCGAAATGAATTTCCTTGAGCAGCACCTGTCGCGAGAAGGCGCCGATCGCGGCCTATGGGAGGCCATCACGCCCCGTCGCACGTGGCAGATAAGAGGCCCCCGGAAATACACAACGACGACTAAAAGTCCACCACTACTCTACCACCACCACCACTCGTCCATCTGTTCAACATTTAACAACCCGCCTAATTTACTTTTGCATCAGCAGCCCCACCCCCACCCTGCTACGATTCTGGACAACGTTCATTACCGCAATGTCTCTTTTCTTAAGAAAGAGAAAAACTAAGAAGTGAAAAAAAAAGAAGAAGGAAAGCACAAAGTGCAGAGACAGCTGGACGGTCCGTTTGTTAAAACCTCCTTCGTGTTGTCCCTGGACATTTCCGCTAACTTCGTGTTTGTTTTCTTGTAATTTTTTTTCACCAGAAACTTACATTACGTCTGATAACGCGAGCAAATTAAGAGTTGCTTAATGACTTCCGCTTTAAGTCTACTTTAAGCGTTTTAGAAAATTAAGCAAGAACCGCTGCTTTGATGATGGCTTTAAATAGGTACCAGTTACATTGTCATACGTACGAATACATTATGTAGAAAATAATAGTGACTTTTTTTTAAAAAAATTTTCCAAGATGACAAATAGTGGATTTTCTTTAAAAGGTTTTTGGAATGACAAATACATAGTGCATTTTGTTAGTATACGTAGCGCAATTTGTTTGTATACGTAGCGCATAATGCGTAGTGCATTATGAAAAAGGTTTTTCGACTAACATAAAACTACTCACGAACTGAAATATTCAATGACGAATTTTCTCTACCAACGTATGTAGCCTATATAACGGTCCATTAGACTATTTTAAAATAAATAAATACATAAATAAATAAATAAATAAATAAATATAATATACTTATTATTTTTTATCATTTATTTACTTTATCATTCCAAGTAATAACAGTGTTATACAATGTAGTCTCTCACGTTCTAACATTTCTATAGAATGTTCGAGCAACGAATTTGATACTTTTAAATGAATTGATTGAGCATCCCGATAAGATAAATAGTAAAAATACAGAAAAATATATGGGTATAATGCAAGTATAAAAGCATATGAAGATACGCAAAAAGCATATTTTATGCTTGGTACTACACAGAATGATTATCATGTAAAAAGTCGTAACGCCAGTCGGTGCCTTCGTCATACTCAAAGTATCTACTTCATCATGTAAAGTATATCAATAATCATGCCTGAACTATTTAATATCACAACTGTTAATAAAAAAACATAAAAACGTGGCCTTAGAGATCATAGCACTACAATGGCTTCAAGTTGTTGACCAATGTGGTAATGTGTCACCCCTCAACTATTGTCCATCGTCGTCCGCTGGGAGGCATATGATGTCATAGTTCGTTCAAAAAACGCTATATAAAGGGAAAAAGCAGCCAATCGTGAACGAATATAATTTCCGACAGACTAATCCAGACATGAGTCACGACGCAGGCCCCTCGCGCTATAAAATTAGGTCTGCAATTAGTTTGCGATCAAATTGCCCAACGACAAATGGTAAGTGAAACGAGAGCGAACATCAAACAGGGATTAAGGCACATCGAACCTACCCAATTACAACCAACAGAAAAAAAAAATAAAAATAAAAATTACGACATTGCGCATGGCTAATTATTACCGCGATACTAACAAGCATTAAGAAAAAAGAAGAAGACAAAAACACGCACACACATGAAGAGAGACAACAAGAAAACATCTTTCCTACGCATTCTATCATACGAAAAGTACGATGCCTTAAGCCTATCGTCGACGTCTCAAGTGGTGTACGAACATCATTCTACTTCTTTTTTTTTTATTTCGCTGAGTGTGTGTATTTTTTTTAGTGGTTGTAGTCGTAAAAAAATAACGAAGAGTAGAGAGAAAAAAAAACAAGATGTAGAATGGATGCAGGAAGAGTCGTAAGAGTTTTGAAACGCACCGAACAGGCTACAACCCTTTACCATCAACGCGCTTCCACCCACGCCTCGGTCATGAGCTTGCTGATTAAATTTTCATATGTGCTACTCATGTAGCTCGAGCAAATCATTTCTTTACGATTGCACTGGGTCTCTCCATCTTTTTGCGAGCGACCTCGGCACGTTTGTTTTCACCATACTGCATGCCTGAGCGGTTGAGCCAGAGACAAGAAACCGAAGCGAAAGGAAGCTGCCTAAAGGCTCGCGACCTATATGTCAATGCTTTTGCAAAAATATGCCCATTTTTTTTTCTTGTAGACTCTTCTAGCCGACTTGGCAAACACGCCAGTTATTCCTACTGCTGCCACTATTACCACTCAGACTGCTTTTCGTTTTTCTTCGCAGCAGCAGCAGCAACAACGTGCTGACGTGAAATATGCGAGATGAAATTCGCCCTCGACGACATTGAAAAATTCGAGCGAAAAGAGAAAACTGAATCCACTTAAAGAGAGAAACGACCGAATTGTATGTACAGGGGTGGGTTCGACTTCCAACGATGAAAATCTTAAATCATTCGAAACGGTCCGACGGAAACGAGTTAATTTTCACGTTCATCAATCAGTGCGCAGCTCACAACGCGTTTGAAACCCTGAAATTGAGATTGATCCAACGCCTAGACAACCACAAAACTCGAAAACCTGCCACCAGCACCACCAGCGATAAAAGTAGTGACTTGTAAATTTAGTGATAAATTGACTCGACACAACACAGTAAAATGAGATGTTATAGACGACGTTAAATTCCCTGTGGATCAACAGCATTGAAACAATCCGCTAATCATGTACTTCAAAAAAGTAAGTAATAAAAACGTTTTTCTAGTTAATTTTTATGGTTTTGTAGTCATTCCGTCATCAGATGTAAAGTTTCGAGAAAAAAACACCTTTGGTATTGGTACATCATTCGTCTTTGACTTATCTTGGGCGTTCTCATTAGCATTCTAGCAGATTACAACAGTCCTCATTATCCACGCTCGCCATTTCCAAATTAATCCAAAGAGTGTCCTATCAGCGTACATCGAACTCGTATTTCGACATGTCTGGACCTGGACTGCTACCCAACATAGCTCTGACCCAACGTGCACACAACTGGCCAATCTTGACAACGTTGCTGCTCGAATTTTCCTGGATTAAAAGCAGGCGCTGGTCGCTCTTAGTGGGAGCTTTCACCCGATATTGGAGCCCTGATGGAAAGTGCCATTGGCTCAATTCAAGATCCCCCCTCGCGCACTTTCCACATACATTCGGTTATCGCCCACGCCAACCCTTTTGTCTGTCGTTCTGCCATTCGTCACCAGCAGCAGCCACGATCTTGCTATATACTGTGCTAACTTGTGCCGGTCTGAAACCTTATTTTCTTTTTTTTTAGTCTCTGTTTCGATACCGGGCACGAGTTGGGTATCTCCACTCTGAAGAAGAAGTCTTTGGTTAATTGTAGTCAAGCGAATGAGAAAGAAACGGGAGCAGCGACAACAGTGAAACGAACGAAAAGTGTGGCTTTAGCGTAATGGGAGAGTTGGTATATACCTAGTCGACGCACGTTTCCTTCTGATCGAAAGGGATGATAGTTGTTTGATAAGAACCTTGGCCGGAGAGAAGCTCCACTAGGCCGATAACGCGACAACCGATCTCGTCGATAATTTACCTTCAGCGACGAGTCACTCACGCAGACACACACACACACGCACATACACTACAAACAACTAGACACACTCAAATTCACACTCACATGCCCACCATTGACATTATCCACCGCTGATTTTTCCACTGCTGCTAGACAACCAGTGACTCTCTTTTGATTCTACCTTCGACGCACAATCGAATCGCTTCGGTTTGCTGATGGAATGGAAACTAGTACTAGTGTTCCAGTACCCCCAAAAAATCGAACGAGAAACTCTGTGCTATGCACAGTAGCTAAGGAATAAATTGTTTATAAAGGGAAGACTTAGTTGCGTATCAGTGTTTCTGCTCACAGTTGTTTAGAAAACAGTTGAAATCAATTTAAATGTATTAACGCAACTAAAACTATATTCACTGAAAATTAACAAGTACATTAAAAATGCTTTTAAACATACCTCTTTATATACTGTCATGTACAAATACATGCACATGTACTGTATGTACATGCATTACACATTAAATACATAATTCAATAAATCCATTTTTTATTAGTGCATGTTTTGACTTATGTGAATTTTGATTTATGCGAATTTAAATTATGCGATCGTTGAGTAATTCGATATTTCATTTATGCGAGTTTTGAGTGATTCTAATTTTGATTTCTGCAAGTTTTGATTTATTTATGTATATATATGCAATCTTTTTACATTCGACTTGTGTGATTTTTTATTTATGCGAAGCACTTATGTGGTTCTCGTTTTTTGTGTTTTTTTGGTTAATTGAATTATACAAAATATTCTCGTAAACGACTGTAGATGGCAGTATAAGTTTATTTCCCAGCTCGCACACTCACACTTATTCACAACTCGCTCCCGAGTGAAGCTAATACAGTATAATCGTGCCATATTAAATATTTTCAAATGTTAGATCATGAAAAATAAAAAATAAATAAATAAATAATGTTTAAAACATAATTTCAAAAACTTGATGATGATATGTTTCATTATGTTAATTATAATCTTTAAGTCACTGCTATTTTTACTTGATTGATTGTATTCTCTTACATTGTAATTTTGGTTCTTATTGAACTGTGAAATAAAAGAAACAAATAAACAAACAAGCAAACAATAAAGATGGTAGGGGGAGAAGCATCCGTGCGAAGCGCGGGCTTTTCAGCTAGTGACAACTGTTTTCTTAATTCCTGCAGACAAAAGTGAACCTTGTTTAAGTAACCTGGTATTTGAATTCTTGTATTAAAGTATATAAAATACACAAAAAAAATTGAGCCATCTAATTTACAGATTCTGAAAATGTTCCAAATTTGAGATTTAATTAATTCTACAATGACAACTAGCATCAACTACACAATTGACGCAACTGACAAGGCATTGGAGATTGGTCACTCAAATTACTTCGTGTTACTGATTTTACGTCATTACGTTGCTGCATTACTATTGTTCAGAATTTTGACGATCAGTATATTGGCGTGTTTAAAAGTTGCAGTATTATATACGATTCAAACGTTTATTGGGTTTCATTATCACAGTCGTTTACCAATAGTATTTACACAAATAACATATCACAAAAATATATACTTTTATTACTAAAGAATTGCAACGAGTGAAATATTTTGATCAGTGTGAATTTTCTGCAAACTTCAAATTTATGATGCCTTTTCTATTGATTCGTTTTACAAGAATTTTCCCCTTGGTTTGCAATTCACGATCTGTTTAACGTGTTTAAACAAGAAAATCGTCGGTATGTATCCTTCACAAATCAATGTTGACTGTTTCAATAAAACTCCAGTTCAAATCTTCAATATCATCTCGCAAGGATGGTTGAAAAGCCTGTCCAATAAATTGGGTGTCCACTACAGTTAAATTGATGTTCGTAGCAATGTTCAAAGACGCAGCAACATTTCATCGCTGAGCGACGAATGCTACAAGAACCAACTTCAAAGACTCGACCACATCTTCTCAGCATCTTACACACATCACAGACTTTAACGGCTTCGAGTTGGCGACATTTAATACACCACGACGAAGAAAGGCGTCGAAGCGTGGCTTGGAATCTGCCAGATTGGCCATTGCCGTCCTCCCCTTTTTTTGTCCTCTTTTCTTCGCGGATGGCACGCCTCCCCTTTTGTCCGTTCGACTTTGTTCCGGACTGTGTTAGCGTGCGACTTTGTGACACAAACTTTGACTCGCTTCTGCCACAGCCGCCAATAATGTCCAAAGCCGCCAGCCACACAGCAACCACGCTTGGCATGCGAACGCCGCAATCCCAGCTGCACACGTTGTGAGCTTGTGCCATTGTCCTCCAACACACACCAGACACAACACAAATTCCCCTCCCCCCTTTCTCACCCGCCAAACCAAGCATATTTCAAGATGCTCGGCGTCTTAAAGAAACGTTATCGGCCCATTAGTATTCCGAGATAAAAGCCAAAAATAATGACTGGAGACAAAATACTGTTATAATGGACACGCCAAAACTTAATTACAAGCACCGTCTTAACTGGAAAAATTCTTCTCTGTATCATTATTAAAGAAACAGTAGCCTTATATCAAACTTTTTTTTTCTTTTTAGTTTTTTTTTATATCCATGGTTAAATGGCAAAGTAGTGTGCTTCGAACGTTTTCGAAGATGTGTGACCTTCCTTTGTCAGAATCGATCGGAGGTTCGGCCGCAAGTCTTCTCCGATGTCCAGATACAAGCATCCGATAGTGCTGACACTTTGGTCGGACAGGATTCCAGATAATCGGAACTTGTCGCTCAGCAAAAGGGTTGCGTCGACTCGATTACGAAGCGAGTAAAACCATTGCAATCGGTTAGGGAGAGCACGTGCCTAACCTAAAGTAACATGGACACTACCAATGCGTGGACAAAAGCGTTCTTTGACCTACGTTGTTTTTTTACTCTTTTTTTCCCTCTATTTATTTACTAATAAACTAAACAATGACGTTTGCAACAAACACAAAAGTCCGTATACTCGTAATACGAAAAACAAGTACATTAAAATGCCCTTTAAGAATACGCTTTATATAGGTTCGCGTTATGCGAATTCAGATTTTTGAGAAATTCAATTTATACGAGTTGTGAGTTATTCCATTTTTGATTTATGCAATTTTTGATTTGAATTGTGCGATTTTTGTTACATTGTATCTTGGACGAACACTATCCGACAGTGTTTGTCCAAGATTGGACTAGCATATTATCATAAAACACGGTATATTATCATAAACACCTCAAGGTGGCAGTATACGTTCAATCTCCAGCTCACTTACAAACTGACTCACAAACTCACTCACTCACAAGTGAAGCTAATACAAAGGGTATATACAAGTAGGTACAGTACTTAAGAACAACGTTTTATTAGCAGGTACAGTACCTGCATACATGTATAACGTTTTATCTGTAGGTACAGTACCTGCATATAAGCACATTCATAATACTGTACTTGTAAAACAGATTGCTATAATTTTTGTCCAGTAACACTCATTTTCTGTCATTGCACATCAGATACCAGTCAGCTTTAACCAGTTTAGTAGTCAGCACGACAACTTATGCTTTGTCTAAAATCACAAAGATATGCAAAAATTGCGCATAAAGGTTAGATCTTGCTAATCTGGGCTTTTTTGTTGCAACGATATCTGCAAAGATATCTGTATGTATATGCATTAATCATAAAGAAAACGTTTGATCGCATTCTTTATAGACATGTTATGCTCACTTGATATTGACGCTTTATTGAAGTTTGTATTCCAATGTTGTATTTGTTTTTTAAATTTATTTTTGTTCTTTTTTACTTTGTGTATTCTTCCTGGACATGTGATGTAAGATTGGTTTGTCTTGTAAGCCTTTTCATTTCAATCCTTAATTACTTAGTTTTGGACATAACACAAAGTTGTTTTGTTTTTTAGTTGTACTTGGTGCTATTGATCTTTTTGATCGATTTAATTTAAAAAAAAAAATAGAAAATTGTTTGAATAGCCCTAAAATATCATTTTAAATGTATTTAAAGTCTATTTATTTAAAGTCAAACAGTCCAAAGGACCAGAAATTACAATAAAACACAAAACAAACAAATGACAATTATTACAAATCGTTAACTTAGCATTTGTTAGCACTTTTCTTCACATGTAGAAACATCTACAAAAAAATTACACCCATGATGTTGGTAGGATTTATACATAAAAACGTTAACTAGGCTGTTTATTCACAATATTAGTGAAGTGTAAAACAAAATGTGTAGACAGAAAAATAATCGTTGAGAAACACAATTTAAATAAAAATCTTGAAAATAAATTATTTGAACAAAATTCGCTTTATTTACATAAAATAGCATGTAAATGTGCGTTTCCCACTGAGAGCTTTTAAGTTATTAAATAGTTAGTGTGTTTATTATGTTTGTTCTTTGTGTGCTCCTTTTTTATTATTTATTTATTTACGTAACTGTATTATGGCATTGTTTTAAAAACATTTACGTCACGAACAGAACAAATAAAGTATTTTTAATTGATTATAAATTGACACAAAGCATCTGCTGACAAAATTTACTAAATGCAATTTTTCAAGCTCCAATTTATTTGTAAACTAAAACACATCCAAAACACATCAATAACCAACGCTGAATGTTGGATGTTTATGTATTGAAACTAAGAAAAAACAACATTTTTGTCGCAATACTATTACAGTTATACTATTACAAATATACCGACAATGTTGAACATCGTTACAGCGGTGTTGCCATTTTTAGTAGCGTGTTCTATAAAATTATAAGCGCAAATCAATTCCAAGTATATATAAACAGTATTTGAACCAGAGATTTAATAAAATAACAAAAAATATTTATAGACCAAAAATATCTTCATCTCCGGTTTTCGTTCTCATTTTGCGAAGATTATCGGCAACTCCATTTGGCACCAAAACATACAATTTGAAACAATAACATAGACAGGCCAAAAAAAAGGAAAAAAAGATGGAATAAACTATCAGCAGGAAGATTTTTTTTCTTATTTTTTTTTCCTTAACACAGTTGGCTTTACTCCTGTATACCAAAATGGCTGGAAGGAGTAAAAGCCACAAAGCCACACAAAGATGAAGAAAAAATGGCGCAACGCTCCAAAAAAAGTACTCCCAGCCTTTTTTGCCATCATACGTCTTAAAGATGATGGTCTTTCCATTCATTCGAGCTCATCATCGCAGTCGGAAGTCATTCAGCTATCGGCAAGTTCGACCATTTCTCTTTCCACTTTTTTTTTCTTTTCTACTTTTCCTTCTTTGCCAGTTCTTTTCATAGAACCCTTCCCCCCCCCACCCCAAAAGCACGAAAGGACTTTGGACTTTTGCAAAAAAAAAAAAATAATAATAACCAATGGCGCATTTCGAATCTCCACCAAAATACCCCCCTCGTCAGTTATTCACTCAGTTTTATTAAAAATAGTACCAAATGACTGTTATACTTCTAGCACTTAGATAAATCAGCATGTATAAACCACTGGATAACGATGTTGAATATTCATGGCTTCAAACAAGCGTAATCTCCTATCTCACTTACTTTGTCTACGTTTAACGACCATCCTACTGCTTATGTATGAAAATAGAGAGAAGGCATATATTGCGTGTTTTTGCTATCTAAGCGCGTGGAAGAGTAGGAATTCGAAAGCACCCCTCTGGGTGACCGTTTTTTTCAGCAACAGGAACTTCAGCCTCTTCCATTCGGTCTCGCGCACTGACACGTCACTGCAGGGCTTTTTATCACCCGAGAAACTAACAATACGACCGCGGTCGAGGGGTTATCACACCTCACACTAATGGTTTTCAGATAGAAATCGACACGTCATCGTTCGGACCCTGACGATTGTTGCGGGAAATGTTGGCTATAGCTCCTGCGCTTCCTTCTATCCATCGTCAACTTTGTCTTCAAAAAGACCCCCACTACATAAAACTTACTCGGCCTTTTCATTCAGCTGATTCGAAACACCAATAAACAAAAACGTAAAGCCGGAAGAACGTCGAATGTTAATTAAGTTCCCAATACAGTGGAATCTGGTTATTATAATCACGAATAACGTTATGAATCGACTATTGTTATCATTAATAAAGTAATAAAGTAAAGTAATAAAGTAATTATCAATTAAATGACAATAACAAATCATAATATGTAAGATCTGTGAGATCTGCTCGCGAGCTCCTTGCTGAGAAGCTCGCGAGCTCGCTTGCGGTGACAAAGCTTAATGTTATCCATTGTTTGATGTAACAAGTCGACTATTGTTATCAAAACATTGTAGTCCCAAAGTGAGCAACTACCGGCTTCCACTGTACCGTATATCCGACTTGCTTATACATGTATGCGATTTCACTAATACCGGTACGCGACGAGAAAAATATAGTACAAGCCGGTTATTGTGATCACTGTAAGACTAGCACTTTGTTGGTAATCATAGCTGGCTGATAACATTAAACAAAAGACATAAAACATTAAACAGTGATTTGGGATCGATTGATAATGATAACAATAACCGATTAATAACATTATCGTATTTTCATGTCGTTATATGCGACATAATATTTAACAAATGACAATTTTACAACTGCATTAAATATCGTTGAAAGACTAGGTTGATACATTATATACGTAGTTTTAAGAAAGGCATGAAATATGAAAACTTCATTTACGCAATTATATTTGAGACACAATTACCATTAGCGTGTAATTTTGTCCAAAAACAGGCAGGCGCAGAAGCGTGCATTTACTTGTACACCATCTCACAGAATCGCATAATAGAGAAATAAATACGTAATTAACGTAATTAAGTTATAACGGGCATATGGAAGGATTATTTTGATCGCATATAGGAAAAATCGCATATACGTAACTCGTATAAATCGAGAACTGTATACAAGAGTCACCTCGTTGAGCAGGTTGCGATTAAATTTTTCGCATTTATAGCAAACGATAGAAAGAGAAAAAAACTCCTCTCATATAACGTCGATCACATAAAAGAAACGACAGCTGAATTGGTGGAAAACGAGAGAGATGCAGTGGGAGTGAAATCTAATCTTTCCTCGGAGGTCTATAGTAATAGACTAGTCAGCGAAACGTATTCTCCCTAGTGTCAGAGACGCCAGAGAAAGACGAGAACCTAGTTTAGATTACTTGGCGGTATGTGTATCTCAAACTGAGGGAAAGAGATGGTATTAGACAGCGCATCTGTCATATTGAGAGTGTTCCCATTTGCTGGGTTGTCTATAGTCGCGCCATGTCGGCAATGCTCGGGGGAACAACCCTGGCTTCCTGATAAAATGTTGCCAACGCACAATTGCCTCTCCTATGTGGTGATAAAGCGCCAGTACGACGACCAAGTAGCTTATCGTCTAATCAACGGACTATCAGTCGGACATTAACTCTACATTCGGTCTAAATGGCATTAGTCCCACCGCCTGTCGAACCTGTTCGATATCCCTTCGCAATCCCTTTTTGGCATTTACCAATCGATGGGCTTTGGCACAGTCTCCCTTAAATGATAGAACGTCGTCGGTGCTATTGCAAAGTGAGCACAATCTTGATTTCTCACTGAACCTATTCCAAATACGGAATGTTGGAAGCGATTTTTTGCCTTCAGTTTGCAAAGCCCGAGGTAACAATTGTAAAATTATACAGCCTACTTATGATTGAGGAGTTGGGTGAAAAAAACGACGTAAAGACACTTACGCCACCACCATTCCTTAAAATGCATAACTTGAATCATAGTAGATCAGTTTATAGCATAACAAATTGTGTTACATATACTGCAATTTTCACTTCCGGACTTTTTGTTTTGGAGCAAGAATATAAAACGCGACTATTGTAAATTCTTATTATTGTAAATTTTTTGTCATATTTTTCTTTTTGTCGCTTCACTTCCTGTTGCTTAACTCGCTTGCTTCTTTTTCAAAACAATAAAAAATGTACTGATATTTAGAAAAACAGCGTAAATACAATTATAAATTAGCACAATATTTGAAATAACGGCGTCATTGAATTTTTTGTTTAAAAATTAGCCCGCAACTTGAGACCTGTCAGCTAAGGATGACAGATATTTTTGCAAAACCTGTTTATTTTGCTTCTATAGATATACCATTTCTTTTAATATTAAATTTGAAGGTGCCAGAAGTTTTTGCCCTTTTTCTTAAAACTACGTTTTTGGAGTAGCCTGTTGCGTCGTTATTCCACTCAATTCCTTAATTACAATTTATGTACAGGGTGTCTCAACCAATTTTATACTCGAAAACCTATTATAATAGAAATTCTGAGTTTTGCATATGGTAGCATCTGGAGGTTTTATTTTCAAATTATGCTATTTTATTGATCTTGAAATTAATTTTCAAACAGTAACATCATTAAATTTTAAACAATGCGTCGTCGATGTCAAATTATACGTAAAAAGTTGTAGGCAATAGATCAGATTGACAGAATCAACTATCATCTCATTTATTTCTAACCAACCAATTAAAAAAAAATTTATTTGTTTTAAAACAGTCCAAAGTACCAAATTTACATCCAATAAATTAGACGAAAACAAAATAATAGAGGACCTACAACTTTCTAAATATCACTCGATACTTACAACGCATTGTTTAAAAATTAATGCTAATTTTTGAAAATTAATTTCAATGAAAATATCATTATTTAAAAGACCCTTTTTAGATACTATTATATCTAAAACTCAGAATTTTCATTATATTGACTTTTAGAGTACAAAATTGGTAAGCCTTGGCTGGGACACCCAGTATACCGAGTATGTTAATAAAAAATAAAAGTTGTTTATCGTTATCCACATCATATTTCTGGAAAGTATCGCAGTTACCAAAGTCGTGGTTAAAAAAACTAAAGATCATTACACAGTAGAACAGTAAAATAACCGGTGAATAAGCCTAAACATAATGCGTTAAGTTAGCTGTAGCAAGTGTTATGCTAGAAAGCCTGACAAAGCTGTAGCAAAGCGCTTTGTTATGCTGCAAAGCCTGTCAAAGCAACTTATCTTTTTAAGTGTTTACGAGTGTTTAATTAACAAAAATACGTCTTAACATTTTCTTTAACAATGCCACCCAGCAATGTTAATATTTAAATTTATTCACCTGACAAACTGAAGCGTTAAAACTTAAAAACAGATTAGTTAATGACACTTCTGAAAATATTTAACGGACAGTAGTCCGTTAACTAGAAGTTAACGTAAGTGCAGTTCATAGTTTATTCAAATCGGTGCAGTAATTGAAAGCTTGCCCAGAACAACGTTGCATGTAACAATTCATAGTTTTGAGTAAATGGTAAAAGAAGTATTCAGCAACACATTGATGGTCACATATCAGGTGCTTAATTTCAAAGCGACATGTGTACGTTTTAGGCCGGTACGAGTTTGTCTACAGACAGCACTAACTAGGCCCATATATGAGGCACAGTTTTTTATAATAATCTCAATATTGAATTTTTGTAACATACAACGTTATTTCGGGCAAGCCTTCAATTGTTGAGTTTGTATGTAGCTTATTATACTCGTATAGATAAGGTTTAATAATAAAAAACAAAATTACGCCATAAATTTTCTTGCTCTTTTTATTTATTTAACATTCTAACATTAATTTATTATCTACTTTTAAGCACTCTTTTAACATTTAGAGACTATGTTGAATTAATCAACATTTTAATAATTGTATTGTTAAATTGCATTTTATAGTGCAGTTATTCTTTCTACAGTGTAAGAATACTGCAGCAACTGTAACTGTATATAATAGTACTTTTAATTATGTATATGGTAAATATATAACAGTATACAATTTACACTATCATGTACCTATCAGATAGTGTACTACCATCTTTGAGTGAAAATAACATCCATAAAACAAAGTAACTCACTCCAGCAAGGCTAAAGGCGAACTGAACGCGGAAGATACAAACAGACTTATTAACTATTTGCTTTAAAGTTAAAAAATTTTATTAATAAAAAAGAAAAAATTATGTATACTAAAAATCAAAAAAAATCAAATAAAAAACTTTGATTAGGAAAAATGACTGCATTTTGTAGATAGGTTTTATATGACAACTGACCAAATTTGTCCAAAACTGATGAACTAGTTTTGAAAAATTATTATACATGTCTGTCATAAAATGTATGTACAAAGCAACAAAATGTATTCATGTAACAATTACTGATGTGTCATGTAACACATAATGAAAAGTTGCAATCATTAGTTCTAGAGTCACAATTTTACCAGACGTTCATAAACAAAAAAAAATTTTAAAAGTTCAATTAAAAAATAACAACTATCATGATGGATGACTCAAGTTGATGCATTTGATAGTTTCTTGTAGACCTTAATTGTTTTCAAGCCTCGATCGTTACTACAACTTTTGATTACAAAAAAAAAGACCTTCCATCTGTTACCTTAATTAAACTCTATTTCTTTTAAAAGTTACTTTCTTTCAGCCCTCTTGCATCACAAAATAAAATTTATTATGCTTTTCACTGTTTTTCCACTCTCAGTGTTTTGTTTCCATAGTAAATTTAAATTACCACGATACCGTCCGTTTCAAAACATCCTACAATAAAATTCGTTCTCCAAAAAAAAAAAAAATATTTCTGATGAGAGGCAAAAAAAAAAAGAATTATGTTTCTATTATTCTTCAGTAGTCGTTGGCTGATAAATTGAGTTACGGATTGAGACTTGCTTATCATGGCGGAAAAAGGAACTACTTCTATGAAGCTAAATAAGTAGTTCGCATCCATCTTTGTCTGAATGCGGTCGCAATACTGCCATTGTCCAGCTTCGCATGGTTAAACAACTATTTAACTTTCCGTTTATCGTAAGCCAATTTCTTTTATTTATTTTTTTTCACTCGCTCAACGTCCTTTGGTTTACCTTTTTTTACTTATTCGTCTATACACTGGGTAAGAAATATTTTTTTTTTAGAAAAAAATTAATCCTATTGAAAATATAGGTTAACTTCGACTATCTTTGAAAGAATTCATGTTATCAATGTATTGTGCGTTCTAATGTAACGTAGAGTAGCAAAAGGTCATTCGTTACAAAAGATAGAAGGACATTAACATAATGACATTGGTACTATCAGTAAATTATGAATGTAAGTAGTCCTCGAGAGACTACTTATGCGAGGGTTACGTTCTGCCACAAAACCTCGTATAATTTGAAATCGCATAGATTAAAACTCCCATAAAATTAAACAAAAAATACAACAGATAGTGTAAAAAATAGCTTTGACATTGCATGTGGCGTACACGTATAGAAGAAAATCAGCAAGTGTGTTCAGTCACTTGGGTGCCACAACTCCTGTAATAAACTTAATTTTGATACTTTTTTCGCATATGAAAAATACCGTGAGACTTCTATGTTGGTTATTAAACCGTCCCAGAAAAACAAACGGGTTTTAAATCTGACAAATACAGAATCGGTGGCAAATACTTTGTAAATTTATTTGTTACTCAAGCTTTATTGTTAGCACTCCACAAAATATTAGGTTTACTTTTTAATATTTTATGGCGTTATTATTCTTAAAAACTGACTTTAATAACTTTGAGTTTTAGTGACAAATATTGGATTTTTTGACAAATATTGGAGCATTATTTTGTAGAAAAGATGTGACGAATATTGAATTTGACAAATATAGAGCTAAAGAATATAGAGGTTCCACTGTATTTAAGAATATTTACCTCACATAATAATTTTTCCGTATACAATTTTTTTGTTATTAAGTTGTTCGCATAAGGTATTGTTGTTTCTGTAGTGTGAATTTTGAATCACCGTTGTTTTATTACATTTCACTCTGAGCTGATTTCATAACTTGTATTGTAAGCTTACATATAAAGGTCTCAATGTTTTGTAATCCCTTCAGATCGAAAAGTTATAAAATTAAAATTAATGAAGGAGCAAAATTGCATAAATCTAGAACTGAATGATTTCCTTACTGCATAAAGTTTACAATAAAAACAATGTTACAAACTGCGTCATACTATATGTCACTAAACATCAAGATGCTAAAAAAACGTTTTGTTTTAAACATTAAAATTATTATATTTGGTTATTATTAAATTATTACGCAGTATTACAAAATTGTGATATTATATTACATTCGATTGGGGAATTCAGTTGCAATATAAATTAAAAAATCCTTGCTATGTTTAATAATGCTAATCATATTGCCACTTATTTTAAGTTGACAAATTCTTACAAATTTGTCTTGTTTGTATGATATTTTGTTCTTTTATTTGTTTGTTTGTTTTTTAGTGTATTGAACCCTTGATCTGCTAACCAATAATAAATAAGTAAATGTATATACTGTATATCACGGTATATATTTAATAAAGTAAAAGTCAAGTACAGTATGCATCTTGTGTTTTGAACAAGTTTATAGATAAACCTTAGCTCGATCCTGTTTTCATGCTTTGTGACTATCCATTCATTGTTGACATTTCCAAACAACCATTTTTAGCATTTGGTAACCAATACGTTTCTTCCCTTCATTACGCACGAAAAAAGAGCAAACCGAAAAAAAAAAAAGAAATAGATAAACACACGAATAACCGAAGAATTTTTCATTTCGCATTTGTCGTACAGATGCGTGTTGGGCGCAAACGCGTTGTAAACACAACTTTCTTCGCCAGTAACAACTCGTTTTCTACTCTATCTATTTTCTCTCTTTTAGAAGCAGGCGTGTAAATGATGTCGTCTGGGCGAACAAAAGGAAAAGAAGAAGAAAAAAGAAGAAGAGCATCTTCGCTATTGATTTCGGCATCAAAATCCTTTCAGAAACGGGCAGCAGGAAAACGGACGTTTACTTTGCGCGAAAAAGAAACAGCAATAAGATTAATACCTCACTCGCCCACCACCACCCCACACAAACACACGACACGAGAAGGGTGGAGAAAAAGGGATAGAGAGTAAAATAAAAAAGAAGGAAAAGCAAGAAAAAGAGAAGTAAGAATAAGAAGAAGAAAAGAAACGAGATAGGAAAAAGATGAAAGAGGTGACAAACAAATGACGTTGACGTTCCTCCACTCCAGCTGAATCATTGGTTCATCGTCGACCTCAAAAACTCACTCCCACCCTATATTTTCTCCCCCACTCTGTATATTTCTACCCCTCACCTCATCGCCCCCTTTTCTCTTTCTTTATACCACGTGAACAACAAGCGCGGTTTTTAAACGCGATTAGCAGTCGATCGATGCCACTTGCAAATGCAATCTGGCACTTCGGAGGAAGTGTGACGTCATCGCTACCCAGCCATGGGTGGGCTATGATGATGACGAACGAACGAAAACGAGGCAGCTTCTTCCGACGTGCCAACGCGATTTATTAGGACTTTTCAAGCATTGGCTTCGCAAAGGGTCACGTGATAGTGAAAAAGGGATAGGTAGGTAGGTGAAAGAAAAAAAATAAGAACGAGAAAAAAAAAGTTTGTGGAAATTCAATTTTCGTCGGAACGAGTAGATGCGTCTGGTTTGTTGGTTGCAGATCTGCTTACGAGAAGGTGCCTAGATTTTTCGGCATTTTTTTATAAACAATTTACGGTTTCAGAATGATCGACATTCGACAAAACTAGTTAGAATTGGGTTGTTTATGTTTTATTGCTCAAAACTTTCAATAAAAATAGCTTCGGTATAACTAAATAATACAACGAATTATAAATACCGTCGACTTCAGATAATTTCTCATTCTTGTTGAAGAAAAGATTATTGCAGTGAAGCATCCTTGAAAAATTAAATCCTTACATCACAAATTTCATCTTTAATGTCAACGTTAAATTTAATGTTTATGTCATGAACTCAATTAACCTCAACATGCTCGTAATTCAATTGCAAGTTTCCTATTAATAATGCATAATGTCTAATTATATTACGCATACACATCTACAATGCAAATGTTCAAATTATCCTTTGAGGAAAAAAATGATAAATTAGTAAAACTGGGATTGATGTTGAAATTTAATTTAAAAAGCTAAAACCTTTTTGTATCACACTCATTACAGTTTAGAATGTGCTAAAATAAGCGCACACTCAAAGATTATGAATTCAAGCGTCTTTCTCAAGAAAAGCAGTGTGACGTCACAAGTTAACGGTTTGCGTTGCTGTGACATCATTATGACGTCTTCGCGTTGTTTTACAACAATTTTCAACGTCAAACAGACGTCATTGTTAAGTTCAGCGTTTATATCTCAAAACCATAAACTGTTTGTACTCATTTAAAAAAAAAACTATTATTAAAACATGTTTTGTTTTCAGATAATTTTTAATATAATTCATTGTTATTGATAACGTTTATGGTTTTTGTTGTGTGTATATTCTGTTGTTGTATTCATTTATATGTTGATTTTGTATATTTTTGTTATACATGTGTCTCTAAAGGACAAAAATAAAATAAATAAAAATAAATAAATAAATAAATAAATAAAAAGTTCTATTTCTTGATATACACTGATTTATTAAATTCATAAAGTTATAATTAAAATTCTGAAATTGAATTGCGGTCGTACCGGAATAAGCTAATGTTTAAAGCTTCTGTTTAGAAAAACAAGCATTAGAAAAAACATTTTATGAACAATTGAAAAAAACTTCAGCGCTCAGTCACTTATTTATTATTGCACAAAATCGTACAATAATGAATTTTTCTCGCGTGTAGCGAGCTTTTGAGGGAGTTTATCTTGATGAACAATAGTGAAAGCGAGGACTCACTTACTAATCTTTTATTTAACTTATCTTGGGGTTGAAATGTTTCAACATTTTTTAGCTCTTTTTTTGGTATCTTTTGGATAACCTACAGAGCTAAAATTTTGAACATAGGCTCGTGGTCGTGGAAATTTTGTTGTATCAATTTTATAAGCATCAACGCCCAGCCCAGTTGATTCTGAACTTTTTTACAAGATAGATCTGTTTTTCTTTTAAAAGTGTTTGCGACGATATACCTACATTTTAAGCCATTCAAGCCACCAAACATTGTTGTGCACAAAGATCAATGCTTATTTCTACGTGTTTGTTTGTGTAAATACGAAGTTGTAAAAAAAAAACTGAAAAAAAGCAGTTTTTTTTTCCAATCACATGTACAATTTCTAAAATCTTCGTGTTTTCTCATTTTTATCCTTTTCGTTGAAAACCCGGCCAAAAAGAAAATACTTAGAAATTTTTACGAACCCTTCTACTAACTCATCTCAACGACAATAATCCCGAGGTTATCAACTATAACATCGACGAAAGTGAAAGTTTGACTTGTATAGCTTGACGACCAAACGAAAGCACCCACCGTTATTTCCAACACGCCAATAACCAGACTTTCTACCTCTTCTCCATCACCTTCCGAACACCGAGCACAATCGATTTACATCTATAGCTCCAAGTGTCACAATTACATCCTCTCGTGGACATTTCTGAGCCCTATCTTAAAGGTACGTTGTGGGCAAGTGGCGTCAGCGGGAACAAACTATGCGACGCAGATTTCTCGAAAATGTTTGTAGTAGAATGTTTGTAGTCTGGTGTGACGACAACGACGTCAACGCATCCAATTATTGGACAAACCTGCGCTCGCTTACTACGCCCCCGCACCCCCTAACGCTGCATAATGCCAACCTCAGCCCATCGCGTTTGCCATCTGTAAAAATCCCATATCTGCTCCTGCTGTCATAAAATTGGAAACAAATTGAATCGGAATGTTCGCCACACACTGGCCATTGAAATTCAGATTCATTTTCAGTGTGACGGAGCGAAAACACTAACGTTTTCTTTCTATTCTTTTCCTTCTCGCTTGTCCTGATTCCTGTCGTGATTTTTGTTTTCAAATATTTTCAGTAAAAATAACTTGTGATTGTCGATTATGGGTTTTTTTATTGGTGGTATGTTATTTTGGGTTTATGTATTTTTTTTACACGTTTTACCGACAAATTCAATTGTAATGCAAATTTGAAGAAAAATATTCAATTTCAAGATTTTTCTTTTCTCTCACGTATTTTGTAATTTTCATTTACTTCGTATCACACAACGGTAGAAAGAGCATAAAATCAAAAAATATCTTTAAAAAAATTAATGAAAAATATTTATCGTTTCAATGTATTAGTGTTTATAAAATATATGTATGGAAACATGAAATTTTTTTATTTAAACAAGATGGAAGATTTCTTTTTCCGGTGCAGTTAAATTGACATGACATGTATTAATGTAACATGACATACAGTTGAAGGAAAAAACCGCAACCATTGAATTTTACAAATTTAGTTATATTTTATCTACTTAATGATTATAATTAAAGGGCTTGGAAAAATATAATAATACGCCACATTTTTAAAATTGTTCAGAAAAGCCGTTTTTCTGGTGAGAAATTCCATAATGTATCATACTGAGCAACAAGGCGACTTTTTATATTATGCTGCCATTTTCTAGAAAATTCAGGTAATAAAGTGACAAGCTAAAAACAGTACTAAAAGACTGTTTTATGTCATTTTTGGGAAAAAAATGTGGCTTATCAGTTATCATTATATTTCCCGGAGCCCTTAAATTCAATTGTTCTCAACGTGCTTCAAAGCAACATCATTAACAGACAAGATGCCTTCCTGATATTTATTAAACTAAATACATTTCTTCATTTTCTGCCAATAACTAAAATTAATAAATACGATTAATAATAATTATATTTATTTAAAGGTTTGCCCAGAATGACGTTGTATGTTACACAAATTCGATATTAAGATTATTATGAAAAACCGTGCCTCATATATGAGCTTAGCTAGTGCCGCCAACAAACAAACTTATACCTAACTAAAACAGACATATATCACTTCAAAATTAATCACCTAATATGTGACAATCAATGTGTTGCTAAATATTTACACGTAAATGGCGTGTTGCCATTTACTCAAAACTATGAATTGTTACATGCAACGTTATTCTGGGTAAGCCTTCATTTATTTATTGGAACAACTTCGCAGCCAAATTGATGTAATTACCCGCATAATCCAACTTTGTTTATAACCAATGACCTGGCATTAACTCTCAAACTCGAACAAACGTAGCGTTAATAACATCGTGTAAACAGTACAGTATAAGTAACAAGAAAAACTCATTTAAAGAGATTTGGAATCTTCCGAAACAATTTGGAATTCTACACCAAAGAGCATAACAAAAATTTCTCATCTCTCTCTCTCTCCCAAAAAAACAACCTGATTTCAAAAACAAACCCATCTAAATGACTATCATTCAGAATCGCCGTTGTCCACTTTTGCATACACATCAGTCCAACTGGAGTTTACAGAAGCACTGGACTAACATTTCCACAACACCGATGCTCACTCACTCGGTGCTACATGAAAATAAATAATCCCATTCTTCGCTCACAGCTGAAATCGAGCGGCTAACATCATTTGTCGTTGCCGCTTCGATTATGTGTAATCCTTTTGCCATCCCGTGTGACGAGTTCATCTATTTTTGAACGTGAGGTTTAAGCTGCTCGATTAGGACAACAACGCCAACGGAATCCATCGCAGAACGCTGCGAAACGACTGATAAACCCAAACATTCAAACGCCGTGGAAAACTTCAGGAGGGAGAGAGGAGGAATATTTCCCAGACGGGGATGCCAAAACTCGTCCTCGTCAACGTTATTGACCTCCCCTCAAAATTATAATGTATCCCCTACAGACTCCATTGGCGCTGGTTATCATTTTATAATGATTCCCTCTCGTTCTCTCCCTAGAGACGAAAAGAGAAAACGAGATTAAAATTCATCGAAGTTTATTATTCTAGTAAGTGAAACGCTTCCAAAAGTGATCTCTTTCGTATGGAAGAGTATAAAAATTGGACATCCAATTTTGCGTGGTAGAATCCTAATCAACGTTGATCGAGATTGGTTGCTTTGGTCGTTTTTACAGTGTTTTGGGGGATAGGAAAAATCGAAGGAGAAGTCACCCTTTTCTTAATCTACCAAAACCGTAATTCCGTAACTCGATAAATACAATTTATATATTATCGGTAAAAATGTTTGAAGGCAAAAACGTTTACCTTAATTTTTTGATATAATTTTTGCTTACACCTTCAAGACATTTTGCCTCTCTGCTAGAGGCTTCGTCAGATACGGTAGTAGCGATAAGAAAACAGAAAAGTGCGAAACATACAATTAAATGTTTTACATGGTTATCTCTAACCACACTAAAAAAGTTTTGAATATATTTTGGAAAGGTTTAGAAAACGTTTTGTGAAAGTTTTGAATAAATTTTGAGCACCCTATTGTTTTTTTTTCTAACAAAACCCACCCCCGTTCGTGTCGTAATTTTTAAACATTCCCGTTTTTTGTTTATTCTTTAAACAATTCCACTTACAAGTATGTTCAGTTATACTTCACATCATGAATTACGCAGAAATTTTTTTAAATAAAAAATTGGCCAAATTTTAGTATATTTAACATAACGAAAAGAAGACAGCCGAAACGCAATAAAGGCGTGAAAATAGTGTACCTGGTCAGTAAAGAAATGTTTTTATTATAGCCTACTGTATGTTGACTAGTGATAAATTCTAGTAAGCAAAACTCTTGTTATACAGTAGTCATTTTCGTAAAATAAAACATGAAAGAGAAACCTTAAATTTATTAAATTTGTGAGTTTCTTTGCGGTGTGAATTGCATAGCAGAAACCGTACTTTGCGGAGAAGCCCAACTTCGGCGGTGCTTCTTTATGGCTTTTTCAGTGACGAATACAGTTTCAATGATTTCACTTTTATACAATTCACGAAAAAACAACCATAAAAATATATAAGACTTGACATGTTTCCACCAATTTTAGATGTCAAGTTCCTGATCTTCGCTAATCGATATTGTTTGGTTGGTCATCTTTATAGCGTTTTACAGGCAAACGAATCGCGAGTATAATTGAGGAGTTGGGTGAAATAACGGCGTAACTCCAAAAGATGTAATTTTGAAAAAAAAAGAGCAAAAGCGTCTGACACCTTCAAAATTTAAGATTAAAAAAAGTTCCTGTCAACTATGTATTTATAGAACCAGAATAAACAGGTTTTGCAAAAAAAATCTGTTAACTTTAGTTAACAACAGATACATGTTACGTAAACAAATACATTTACGCCGTTTTTTGAATATCAGTATTTATTTTATTGTTTTGAAAGTGAAACTAGCCACTGAAACAACCAGGCAGTAAAACGACAAAAAAAAGAAATGACAAAAAATTTAAGATTTACCACAGTGGCGTTCTATATTCTTGCCCCCAAAAAGTCCGAAAATACAAATTATATGCAACTCAACGACCTTACGCTATAGAATATTTTAAAACAAATCAATTTATGCATTTTGAGAAATAATGGCGTGTCTTTACTCCGTTAAGTGTTATTACGCCATTTTTCCACCCAACTCTTCAGTTGGTCGAAGTATATTAGTCAACTAAGTGAATCTCTAACGCAGTGATTTTTGTAAAAATAAAATTTTTGTCATATATATAAAAACAAATATTAAATTTTAAAGGTTGAATCCTAATCATCGCTGATCGATATTGTTTGGGTCGGTCGTCTTTATAGTGTTTTGCAGGATGAGGGAATCGCAGAACGCTGCGGCTATTAATTACTGTAATTAGAATGGGCGTCGTTGGGAAGCAGCGTTAAATCATCGCTGGACAATGCCTATCGAACAAGGGCGGCTCAGCTGACAAATTGATCAGTTGTCCATGCACATGTTGATTCCTTCGAGTGGCCATAAAATTGCTATCGATGTAGGCTGTTCCGATAGTTGCGAAAAGTTGTTTGGTGTTACTGTTCGTACTACTGCTGTTGCTGCCGCTATTACTTCCACCCCCTCATTACAAGTTTCCTGTTCGTCATTGACTTTTTTTTTATTTACTTTCACTTTTCTCCAACAGGTTTTCCAGTGGGAATTGCGACGTAATTAAATTGAAGTTATTCGTTAGCAATTGGTCCAATTAACTCGCCATCACGATGGCAGTTGGCAAATGAGAGAAAGAACCTGCTAACGAATGATGATTCGGTCACGAGAACACATTAATACGCTGTCTGCTTCCTGTCTTCGTTTTCTGTCCTCATTAAGTCACTACAACTGTTTTCCAAGTGAAACTTTCTCCCAACACCCTTACATCACCACTACTATAGTATGGCCACTGGGTTAATCGTGTGAATATTGTATAACACTCTTATTGGTGTTTTAATTAAGTTAATAAAAATGGAGAAAAAATTACATAAAATTAAATCCGTTAAAGATCAAAAACTGTTAACTTTGGCAGACACATAAAATACCGACTCACACAAATTATATTGTTTCACGCTATATTGACCATTTTTTTATACATTTTATATGTTAATTAGTTATTAATGAGCCTAACACCCGTTCTAACTATCCATTTATGTTGTCGCAACTCATAGTATCTAAATATATGCAAAATTGATTTCTTTACAATACTGTGACTGCTTGGAATTCACTTCCATTTGCTATTCGTAGAATTAATTTTGTTTGTATAAATGATGAATGTTCATCGGTTTGTTTTCATTTTAAAACTGGCTTACAAACGCATATTTTACATGGTATTTAAATTGTATCATGTTGTTGTATTCATTTCGTTTGGGATGTAAAATTTTAAAAATAAAATAAAATAAAAAATTAGCAACTAGCGATACTCCGGCTTTGTTGCGGTCGTTTTACAATTAAACAATTAAAACGGGAATCAAAAAAGCTTGAGTTTAACCAAAAGTTCATTAAATCCAGAGTGTGGAGTGCAAACTCGCGCTCGCACCCGATACTGATCTTACCATCTCGCGCAGGCCATAACGTATCATTATCGTAGTACGTTAGGCGCAGTCGTAACACCCGCTCCACACTGCTGCCCGCAGCACGAAGCTTATAAGAATATCGTGATTATCCAAGATTAGTTACTGAAGCGTACATTCCAATCTGGATAAAACTTACTTACTATGTTATCTGGAACCTCTAATATGTTGACCCAAAAAAATCAAGTTAATCGGATCAGTAGTTTTTGCGTGGTGGAGTCACAAACATAAGGACGGACTTTCACATTTATATATTAGTAAGGATCTTTTTTGATTCTACAATAACTTTTGCTCAGCACTTTGAATATTTTATGTTTCTGTTGTGAACTCCCTTCAGTGAACACTTCCAATAAATCCATGAACCCATTCAAACGTATCAATAAACAGGCCTTTACTATAAAAAGGGTGAAGAATCTACTTAGAACATACGAATAACGTAATTTCTTTTACGCTTAAATCATTTCTATTGTAATATATGGCATTATCGTGTGATCAGATGCACCGAGTTACCGGATCAGAAAGGTTTAAATGGCTTACAATCGCCCCTTGCAAGTACTTTTCGGCTGAAACCAATACACATCTATAACAAATCAATGCAGACGTTTAAAAATTTTAACCATTAAATAATTAATCTGGTTCTATAGGATCAGGAAAATCCCACGTTTACTTAATAATACTAATCATTCTTAATGTTATTTTAAGCAATTTTTCAACAATAGTACACATAGTCGAGCCATTAACAATTACAAATTCAATGTCACCTTGACTATAAAACGCATAGCCAATTGATACCCCAATAACACTTTTCAATCCTATCTACAAAAAATTAGAAAACTTTCACCAATAAACAATAATAACAAAAATTACTCTGTCATCGAAAATGCAATAAAAAAACATGTATATGCTTGCATTTACATTTTTCCATCGTTTTTTCACATATTTCGACATTTTATTACATTTATCTTGGTTGTGTTAGTTTCATCTACTACCTTTAAATCATCTGGTGAGTTTTTATTTTATCGTTTGCTTAGTGACATAAACTGTAACATTCTAGTCTCTTTGTACAGAAATTTTAAATAAATGAATAAATTACTGTTATATCATAATATACCATAAATAGCAGTCAATGTTTTTAGTAATAGATAAAAGATAAGGATAAAAATGTCTTATTAATGTATCCATACGATAGCTAAAACGGTTTATCCGCATCGCATCTAAACTTATTAAAATGATCGATTTTTTTGCCCACACTTACTGTAAGAATAAAATAAGTTCGTAAAACGTCACTTGGATGATTCAAAGTTTAAAGTTTTATGATTGCGTCATCAATTTTATCTTTAATTTTTTTCTATGATCACTGAAATAATTTTCCCAGACGCTCAGAATATGAAAAAAAAAAAGTTCACTATAATCGTTTTTCTGCGACGGTGTACACATAAAACGGTTCACCTAAAATGGATTTAACACTTAATAGAAATTTCAATTAATGCAATTTTAAATTTATATGAGGTTTGTGTTTAACGTAAGCATAGTTTGAGAACTTTATGCAATTGGAATTTTTCATTCTTATATATAGTTGATAATACTAATTTTCTGATGCTAGGCAGTAAATAATCATTTATTTATGAATTGTTTATTTTTCTGCAATGTCGTTCTCTTTTCTGCAATGCTGATCTTATTTCGGTCATAACTTTTGAAGTTTTGATTTGATTTTGTTTATTGCGGACAAGTATCCAATAGGTTAAAATGTTATGCAGCTATGCAGTTATGCAGTTATCGCTACTTTATTGGTGTATTTGGCTGGTTAGTTCCTATAACTTTTTATTGCACTTTTAAGCCGTATTTCTTAGGGTTAAAACGTTACAAATTGAATAACCTTGTACGCAAGGGGGTCAAGGTCATTCTCGCTAACGCCATTGGGTCCGCCAGACGTAGCTTCCTCTTTAAATATATATCAATTTTATTGTCCTACGACCGATACTTTCGGAGATAATTAACCAACCGTAAACAGGCCTTTACACCACTCTGTATACGCATACATAAATTGACATGCAATTATTTTTATAAAATCAATATACCTTTTTCACATACAGTATTTTTTAAAATTCCGGATGGAATAAACAAATAAAATTTGACAAACATAAAACAGAAATGAATGAAAGGCAGTACAATATTTTGATTGTACTGTCTTATATTGAATGGCCAGTAAATTAAGGGCCTGGTGCAAAAGAATGTTAAGTAAAATATTTTTACAATTTCAAGGCAAACGTGTTTAAATATCTGAACTAGCCTTGGTGTCTATAGGCTACTTCACACTTCTTGCACTAATATTTTTGCACTTATTGTTGTTTTCCTCAAAATTATGCGTCAGGAAGGTCGAATTGCACCTAACACATTTGAAAATAGCTGTCATTTTTTTGCAAAAAGATGTTATTTAACCATTTTACACCATGCCCTTCCAATTGAAAATGCACGAATCGTTTTTTAAAGGCATTCCCTTATATTTTTCGTTCTGCGTGCAATCTACTATTACACTCTGTTAGTACTTAAAATCTTTGACTCGAGCTAAGTTCTTGAATTACAACGCTCTATATCTCACAACCATTCTTCATCTTCTTGCTGATGTAATGCATGATGATCATAATAATGGAAAAGATTAACGATCCATTCGATTTATTCCACAGAACATTCTTTTGCGCCAAATGGAAAGAAGCGAACACAATGCGGAAAGGACGACATTTGTGCAAGCTTTACTAGCTGACTCCATATAAATGTAGGAAACTTGCATTCCCTACCGTATGAATAGTGGAAAGCTTAGAGAAAAGTAATGGAAAATCTACAGGAAAAGAAAACTAAAAAAAGAAAGAAAAAAAAGAAGAACCAAACTATCGGACTCCATCTAATCTCGGTCGCCATTGGAACGTGATTTAGAATCGTGGTCTTTCGCTTTCAAACTCTTCTTCGTGTTCTGAAAAATATGGAAAAGTGACTTCTTCGGGCTATGCCACGCACAGCCCGAGGGACGATTTACGCCGCCAAACTTTAAGAAACTACAGCAGAAAATTCGGTGGAATGCAGAAACCAGAGAAATGTGCGTGGCGAAACGAGGTGAAATTCGAGTGCTCGCAAGCGTAGCTTTCCCCATATGTTTTTTTTTTTCGAATTAGGAATTCCTTTCGCCGATAAGTTTGTCATCAATCACGAACAGATATCATCTTTCCAAGTTCCAACAGTGAACGAGGAATGCAAAAGAGAAGCGTCGATTGGCTGTCCGAAGCTTCAACTACCACTACTACTATTACTACTACTACTACCAGGTCTTGCGCAGACCATCAGCGATGTTAGCCTGTTATCTCTGTTTTCTCTCGTGGATTCCAATGCGTGTCGTCGTCGCCAGCCTTTCTTGGTTGTCTCCAATTCCTTTTCTTCTATTCCAAACTTGTACATTCGCTTTCTTTACGTGCAGGAATCCATAGATTTCTTCGCAATACCTAGCTCCTGGAAATCTTTTCCTTTGGAGTTCCGACTACGTATCATCGGGGACTACAAAGTGAGAAATATCTACTATGAAGAAAAAAAATGACACTTCGTAAAAGATTACGGAAGTGTGCTTGTTTTTCAATCCGTTCAGCTGTTGAAAGCAGGTAGTATGTCAGAGCCAAAAAAGGTCAATACACCAACACTGAGTCAACGAGAATGTTTTCAATGTCAATTTGAAGTTACTCTAGAAAAACAAGTACATTACACATTTAAAATTATTTTGAAAAATAATCTTTATACAGAGTATTTCAGAGATTCTATTATGGTTTCAATGTTAGTTTTAAGTAATAATAGAAAACAAGTACATTTAAAACATATTTTTAAAAACGCGCTTTATACAGGGTGTTTCAGAATTTCTATTACAAAAAGGACGTGTAAGAGCATAGGAAAAAGCAACGTATTTCTCATGCAAAATGTTTTGAAAAATATCGAGTGATACAGACGCCCGAAATGCTGTCGGTGAGCTCCACGCCATACACATATGTTTGAGCGGGTAGTAAACCTTGCAATTACACTCCAATGCACGCAAAAAGTTGGGTGTCCGTGTCAATGACGATTTTTTTCCAAAACTTTTCTTAATGAGCACATGTTCGGAACATACACACATAGAGTACAGTATATATGCACAAAGATACAGTGCTTTATTTGCTTTATTCAAGTGTAACAAAGTAATATCTTGCCTGGTATTGACACGTCGATTATAGTCATATGGAATATGATCGAAACATCCGGGAGTAATCTAATGGTGTTATTTTTATTGCCCTTGAAATTAATTTTCATTGCCCTTGAAATTAATTTTCAAGGGCAGCGAATTGTTACATCCAAAATCATGAGCCGTAACTATCAAATCATATTTAATAATTTGTAGTCCATTTTGTCATAATCTAGTGTCGTTTCATTTATTTCCCTTAATCATCAACGAAACAAAAACAGAAACCATAAAGCTTCTGAAAATTTAGAATATAGATCATACCACCAGTGTTGTTGCACTACAGTAATACACTATAGTGCAATACACGGATACTGAAAGCTTTCAGAAACTTCACTATTTTTTATCATTTTATTTCGATTGGATTGTTGTTAATAAATGAAAAGACATTGAATTAATTCTAAATAGATGGTTACAATTTTCTACTTATAATTCGAAATATACTTATAATTCATTGAAAGCATGAGCTACGACTCATGTTTTCAATACGATGACCTAGAAGAGTAATTTAAAGGTCAATTTAAACAACATTATTTGAATGCCCCCGAATGTTTGGATCATATTTCTTATGACTCTAGTTTACGTATCTGCATCACTAGACAAGATACCCTATCACAGTTTGAGGTGGAGCACCCTGTATATATTTCTTTATCAAAATAGAAAGCTGCGGGTAATTTCACGTTTCCTAGTTCACGGAGCAAAATGCTATTTCGGAATGGCGTTCGAGTCGATCGCTGGAATTAAATTTGTACGTCTCTTGATTATCGAACCAATAACGCGGTGAACACAGACCCCGTCATGGAGAATTTTTCATTATAATTCCGTTTAAAATTGAGTTATTCCGACAGATCGACAAAACAAATAGGAAGGAAATAATCAATAAAAGAAAAAAAATACATTGAAAAAGAACTTTGCGACAACAATCCTCGAGCTTAATTGGTTAATAGATTAGTCTGAAATTCAAATCAACTTTTGCTTAATTACCTTACTGATCAAATGCAGTCAATTTCTGCCAATGACAGTTTCGCCCAACACCACCACCGATGATGATGACAAACAATTACAAATTTTGAATGCTCACACGCATGCGCTGTGTCATTTCAACACGTTCTCGAAGAAAATTGCTATCGGCAATGGTTGCATTTGTCTCTTTTCGTTTAGCAACAATACTACCATTACTATACAAGTAAGGCCCGCCGCAGACTATGCGATGGAAATGTTGGCGACCATAATAAAGTACTCGGCGACGATTTTGTTATGCC
>JAQIWH010001494.1:0-31208 GCA_034695005.1 Cryptops parisi
AATTGAAAGGCTATGGGCAATATAGTGATATGATAAGCCACACGTTTTCTAAAAAAGAAAATTTTTTACACTGAACTGTTCCTCGGTGGTACTGAGTCAGTACTGCTTCTAGCTTGTTACTTTATCACTTTCTGGATTTTCCAGAAAATGGTAGCGCAGTATAGAGAATCACCTTGTTGGTCAGTATGTTACTCTATGAAGTTTCTCACCAGAACAATGGCTCTCCTGAACAATTTCAAAAATGTAGCTTTATCATTACATTACTCGAAGTCTTTCAATTCAACTTTTAACTATGTTTATGTAGTGATGGTTAATAATATGGAAAAGAATTTTGAATACTTGTCTGTTAACAACTAGTCACTGATACAAGGCTGCTGCATGTCTGTAGTTTAGGTTAATTAAACAAAAAATGTATTTTTTATGATAAAAACATCACGACATTAAACTGCATTTAATGCATAATGCACATTTTTGTTTGTTTTAACTAACCTAAACTAGTATCTGTACTCATATACATGCAGTATCCTCATACTACTAGCTAGTCGTTGACAAACAAGTACTGAATTTCGAGATATAGTAAATAAATTTTAAGAAAACAAATTGTAACAAGGATAATTTTTAAACCCTCCTTCGTTTCGCCTCCCATCTGTAGGCTTCATTGAGTAAGAAAAAGAACAGTACGGATAATAAAAAAGAAAGTCAGAGGAAAACATGGGTGAACTGTTTACACAACTTACACAACCATGTCTAATTATACTCTGTAGTAGAATGTGTAAATAATGCAAATAGTTAATGAATGTCTCTCACTTTCTTTTTCTTATAAGATGAAGCTTCTAGGTTGGATACAAAGCGACAAAAAATGTCAGTGAGGTGATAAACATTAACAATTTGTTATTGGCGACAAGTTCATCATCAGATTAGAAAATGGGTTACTTGCACGGGTAATTCCGTGCAAGTTGGCAGAAACTATTATTTACCGTCGCTAGTTCCATGAATGAGGTAATATTTTTCATTTGGGAAGAGATGGGCCCTTCTTAAAACGTCAGCGTTTTCATAACCATTTAGGTTGTCCCCGTGTGTTGGGAAACCCATGTAACGCTCTGTATATGCAGTATCTGTAAATAAAATTTGATTTTGAGTCACCATTCAATCATCATAAAACAAATCATAGAACAAACCATAAGCTAAAGTTGAAGGGTCTGTTGCAAAAGAATATTAATGTGACATTTTTGTCGAAAATGACTGAGAAGCATTTTCGAACGTGTTAGGTGCAATTCTACCTTCCTAACGCATTATTTTGAGCGAAACAACTATTTTTATGTGCAAAGATAGCAGCACAAGAAGTATGAAGTCGCTCATAGACAGCGAGGCAAGTTTAGATCATCAAACACGTTTTCCTCGAAATTGTAAAAATTTTACTTAACACCTTTTTACACCAGGACCTTCAATTAGTCAATGCAGAACATTTATTCGACATGTTTCACCCTCACATCTAAGCATGGCACTATTATCAACCATTAGTTGATTAGGGTATCATGGTCTAATTAATACTTAAATTTATGGTACAAATTTGTTAGCAAAAATGCTGCCTGAAGTACCTCACTTGATGAATAATAAATGCTGTTTGACGATTTTGTACTATATATACAGGGTGGTCACATCACAATCATTGAGAGCCTAAATACCAATAACACTTTCACTGCTTCCAAAATATAACACCATTGTTTATATCATGTATTCAGATATACCACGTGGTACACTCGAGATGATCTTGACTATTACCAAGTCAAGATAAACTCTGCATAATAATAACATTGCCATTTGTTACAGACTTTGGAGGCATCAGTTGTAGAATGTTCACCTTATAATGCAAGTCGCAACCTGCTCCCCCCTCCAAAAAAATTCACAAGTATAACCGAAGAGCAATGTTATGTGTATGATGAGTTTTTAATATGTTATAATGGTGAGATGTAGGTTATATAACAAAATAACAAGTTTTTGATTTAGTAATCCTTACCATAATATTTCCAGTTAGTCACTGGTGCAACAGAGATACCGCAGTTAAAGGCTTTCACATCCCATCCCATAACCATGGCCGAGACGTAACCACCATACGACCAGCCCCAAATCGATAATTTGTTTGAATCAATGAAGGCTAGATTATCTACTAAATACCTATAGGATTAACAGATCAAAAACAAAACAAACAAATGATTCTCACAAAGTCATAAATTACACTTGACTGTTCAAGGTTTAAAAAGAAGTACTCACTGAGCAGTTTGAACTTGGTCTTCAACTTCGACCGTTCCCAATTTTCGGTAAATTTCAAACAGCATGTTGTTGCCTTGAAAGCCACTTCCTCTACCATCGATGAAACCATAAATCATATCACGCTGACTGGATAAGTAATGGCCGTAGCCAACTTTGAATCGTTCGGATACCAACTGACTTCCTGGGCCACCATAACTATAAATGTTTGCATGTTGTTCACATTGACACACAAAATGATAGTCAACAACCAATAAGATTCAATTAGACATAAAACTAACTTACACTTCAATTACTAGAGGATATCGTGTGATTTCCTCTTCTCGCAATCCAGGTGGTAATAGTAGACGAACATGCGCCTCTGGTATATAAACAGAGCATCATTAACAAACAAAACGAACAAGCCCTATAAATTAATAAAAAGTAAAAAGCTGCATAACCAAAACTTATGACGCTGATTCATACACATGCTAATAAGTAGGCGATTAGGATTGATTAGCAATTAGGAAGATAACATATAGTTTTCAGGTTTAATTAAGTGATTTGCACGCAGAGGCATTATTAAAGGCTGCGCAGTGCAACTAAAATTGCTCATTGTATGATTAACAATTTTAGTTTTGAAACGGGTCGTTGTGTAAAATTTCATTGTAATAGGTTTAGCTCGTTAAAAGAGGTTCGGTTGTACTAAATTCGTTTATCCTTCTAACTATTCTTAAGCCATTATATAATACAATTCTTGATATTTTACTACAGTAAATCACCCTACAGTTAGTTCAACAAATACTATGTATGGTGAAATAACAAATCTAAAAAAGAACCAACTCTGAAGTTGAAATATAGAATAAATTAACAGTCTCTTACGAAATCCCGAGGACAGTGGTACTCGAAACGTTCTCACTTGAGGCATGGCTTTGGACGCAACAATGTCTCGTAATTCGTCGTTGGTTTCCAACTCAGCTGAAAATTTTACCACACAATTAACGATGCATCGTCCATTATATAAATATTTCAAGACAAAAAAATATGCCAGCAAATAAAGTATACGAATTGCATAAAAAATGATAAACAACTTACTTGTTCTGTTTACATGTGTTGCCTGTAAAGTGATCCTGGGGATACCAGGACCAAGGCACTCAAGAATATAGTAGGAATTCGCCTTGCTAAAGGTAGCGTCAAAGTATAAGCAATCGGGAGCTAAATGGCAGGTTAAGCATTCGCCTATTTTGTGTCGAGCGGTCTTGTTATCTGAAACCCGATACAGCTGACGCTGGCCAGGCTTACCTTCTGGTGCAGCAATGTAATATCTGCAAAACAATTGTTCACATTACTTCAGCATTATTCGATGTACTGTACTGTACTGTAATGTAATTGTATGTATGAAATACAGTTAAAAGAAAGTTTGCAACTCAACTATGAGAATTAGCTAAATGTTACAAATTTCACATCAAGTTTACTGCATTTAAAAGCTGTAAGCTCTGAGTTGGGCATGCATAGTGTTCTTTAATTCTATCAAAAACGTGCTTAACACAATAACATCAGCAGCTTTTTGAGCAATTTAATCAAAGTAAAGATCCTTGATATTCACATGCCTTCCCAATGGTTGATATCAAAGCTACGGTTTAAGTGCAAAACATTGTCGAAATAATGTCATATGAAAGAAACATAACTGGAATAATGGTAGCCATTTTTAAGTAGGTTCAGTAAACCTATCTTATTGTATAATGTTACTACAACACCCCTTAATAATTGAAGGTCCTGATGTAAAAGAGTGTTAAGTCACATTTTTACAATTTTGAGGAAAACACATTTAAATATTTGAATTTGTCTTGCTGTCTATAGACCACTCCATACTTCTTGCACTAATATCTTTGAACATATTGTTGTTTTTGCTCAAATTTGTGTCAGGAAGTTAGAGTTGTACCTAACAAATGCTTCTAGGTAATTTTCAAAAATGTTACTTAACACCATTTTACACCAGGCCCTTCAATTGTATCATTTGCATTATGATATGACCGTGCAATGTATCATAAACAAACCAACAACTCACACTTGTTTCTTAGCTTCATCGTACGCCTTAATGTCGGTAACCTCCCACTTCCCATGGGTGAGAAAATAAACTCCATCTCCCTGTAACGGAAATAAATTCATTTTTAGCAAATTTTAATCACAGATTGAAGATGCCTGTCTTTGGAAAAACGTTATAACAAAGGTTTTCACTGAAGGGAACCGACTGGTACCAATTATGTAAGTTTTACAAATTAGACAGTTGACTTTCGAGTCAACTGTCTATAATAAAAAAATAACGCTTACATCTTTCATCGCAACTTGATTAAAATCACCCTCCTTCCCATCCTTTGTGGGCATGATGACAAAATATTTGTTTCCCATCTTTGAAAATACGGGAGGAGTGAAAATATTCACCCACCCATGTTGCGAATCTATCGTTTGATTCTGAAAAATAAAATAAAGTATACTTCAATAGTTGTAAAATACTTTTAATACAATCATGCAACATTTTGTTCCAAACAACACTTGTCCAAAGTAAGATCAGAATATTCGGTGACTGGTTGAATTGAATGACACCATCAAAGGGGATCATATGACAGTCTATAAAAAGTTTGTGCAGTGTTTCAAAAATTATTTTCATAAAACTACCCCTGTAGTTACACAAAAAATATACATAAAAAAAAACATATACACAAAAAAAATATATCTTTCGTAAACTTATCCTTCAATGTACTGTATCAATTCACCTACAAGGTTAAAATTCTATGCTTTAAAATTTTGTTTATTTTAGTGTTCAGTTAGCTGTAGCTATGCGCAATATTTTGCTGAAAAGCCTTCAAAAGCTTTTGCGCTGTGTTATGCTGGAAAGCTTGAAAAAGCTGTAGCTTTGCGCTGTGTTGTGCTGAGAAGTCTAAACAAAGTTGCAGCTCAGCGCTGTGCTCAGCAGGAAAGCCTGAAAAAGTTGTAGCAATGAACTGTGCTCGGCAGGAAAGCATTACAAAGTTGTAGCTATTCGCAGTGTGATACGGGAAAGCTCAAGTGTTTACTTTAGAAACTAAATTAACTTCTAATGGTAAATCCGTGATTAAATCACGTGATGCACTTAAGTGGACCCGATATTCTTCACCAATTTCTTTCATAACATTCTAGCAGAAATTTCTGATGTCGCCGAAGAAATGCTACACGTGCTTGACCGTTTAATGGGCATGCACATTGGCGAATGACATTGATGGTGGATTGAATTACTGAGGCTTCAGTTTTGATACTTTGATGGCATTTTATTTTTGATGATTATTCAAAAATCGCTGAAGAAAGATGCATGTCCGATTTTTCCAAAACATTTATTCGAACTTTCCGAAACATGTTCGATTTTGGAAAAATCATCAAAAATAATATGACGTAAATCTTTTCAAAACTGAAGTCTCAGTAATTCAATCCAATTTTAACACATAACTTGAATCAAATAGGTTTCAGCATTTCAAAACATAAACAATGACTACATTCAACCAGAACATGTTATAGGGATGCAACTTCACAATTTATACATAGAAGATATGTACTTTCTGCTATATGATGTTTCATAATTATAAATAGTAATCACAATTCAACAGTCACCAAATATTTTGAACACACCTTGGTTTGTTATGTTTCAGAAACATGCTTGTTATTTTAATCGTGTTTATCATACCTCATCACAATACCAAAATGGAGAAGAGCACACGGTGATGATGGATAAATTCTGGGCACGATTCGTCCAAACTACTGAGATATGCTGATTATCAATCCACCGTACTGCGGTAAAATAATGGTCCCTGTGTTAAAACAAAAATAAGAATTTCATTACTTTTCCTCAAATATCAGCTATCAAAATATAAACAAAACGAAAAAACCAGTTACAATATGATTGACTTTTTTTTTCCATCCACAATACAACATTTATGCTTACTGTATAAATGTTATATAAACATGCACTGTTCATGCAGTTTAGTTTCTTGGATTATTTTATTTTCTTTGTCACTTAATTGCTTGGTACTTTTGAGTTGCTACGATTATCATAAGTTTTGGTTAATCAAATAAAATAACTAATAAATATTAAAATTAAACTTTCAAAATCATCGTTAGTAACAATAAAATTAGTTGAATTAAATTAACAAATTTATCATTACCAAAATTTAAAAAACAAAACAAACTAATACTGAACATAGAACAATCAACAAAACAAGTCAACAAACACAATATTTAGCTTGTTCATGCAAGAACAAATATTAACGTGTTTACTGCGCTGTCTTATGAAAGTCCTGGATAATAATAAAAAATGTTAAACAACTTAATTGGTTATTTGTTTTAGACAGGCATACAACAACGATCTTTGTTCTTGAGAAAACCTAATATTAAAACCAACGATCGAAATCAAGCAAAATACGAAATCGAGCAAAATACATAAATCAAAAAACAAGCCTTACAAGATTGTTTAGAAAAATCATACAAATCATATATACGAACATAAAGATAAAGAAAACATGTTTTTTTTTACTGTTTAGCTGCTTCAGTCGTCGCATAAAACTCCGGATATTATTTTTTTTTTAGTTTAGCTTATTGTTGAAGTTTAATAGTAATGTTAGATAAAAGTGCCAAGAGAGAGATGAAAGAAAAATAAATCGAAAGGAACAAATAATCAAAGCACACACAAACCAAGTGGGCACTAACTGATCTTTGATGCCCAGTGGTGGCTTCAGGTCGCGTAATGCAGGGCGCCGCCCAGTCATGTTTGCCACCCACAGCACAACCGTTGGATTAGCCGATCCCGCCTAACAGTGACCACAAGTAACAGACGACACACACAAACGAATAAAAGAGAAACAAAAGAAGCATTGTGGAGCGAGCTTTTGCAAAGTGTGTGATGACAAAGATTTAAAAAATGTGAGAAAATAAAAAAGTTGTGCAACTTTTTGCTATGCTGTAAAAGATATGTTACAGACTCAAAAATAAAATTCAATTTCATCCAGTGTTTTGGAAATGTTTTGTTCTTGCAACGCCTACCTTCCACGGAAACACGAAAAAATGAGGGACTTCGGGCAATATGATGATAAGCCACATTATTATTATTTTTTTAAAATTGTTCAGAAGAACCGTTTTTTTTTCTGATGAGAAACTCCATAAAGTACCATACTTAGAAACAAGATGATTCTCTATACAATGGCATCTGGTTATTATAATCGTGGATAATGTTATCAATCGGCTATTATTACCAATAACCAGTCGCACACAGTTTAATGTTGTTTTATCCATTGTTTAACGTTATCAGCAGGTTATTGTTATCAAAAAGCAATAGTTCCAAAAGGATCAAAATAACCGGATTCCACTGTACTATGATGCCATGTACTCGAAAATGTAGGAAGTAATAAAGTAACAAGTTAAAAACGGTACTGGGGACAGTTTGACGTCATTTTTGGAAAAAGCGTAACTCATCATTATATTGCCAGGAGTCCTTCAATATATATCACAAAATTTTTTAATCTAAGTAGGTTATGCCAGATACCATAACTATTGCCATACCATAACTACAATACATTATACGATACATATAAATTTCCTTGTTGCTAAATGAACCTTTGCCTATCACTTGTGAATACTGTACCATAATTTCAAAAAACACATATGAAAAAATAAACATGTTGCGTTCTACATTAGATCATTAGATCATTTGTTTTTTCGTTAATATGAGCAGAAGTTTTCATTACATCAGGCATATCCAAAAAACTGTAACTTACACCAAATTTGGAAACATTGTAATAAAAATACGAGTTGCATTACATGATGAAATATCAAAAACAAATGAAATACTCAGATAATTACAATATCAATTAACTTACTGGTTTGCCTGATAGACAGAGGCGTCGTTAAAGAGTTGGCCAGGTCAGCGTAAAATTGAAAGGCTCGTTGCAGTAACTGGTCGACTCCAATTTAGAAATTTTTAGAGAAAACATCTTTAACAGTTCCATTTTTCATATTTAAACAAAATTTAAAAAAAAAAATCGGCTAAAATGTTCTCACATTATGAACCAGCTTTTCTGAGAAAGAGTGACATTACCTTTTGGCAAAGATTTGAGCTGACCAGTTACTGCACCGAGCCCTTCAATTGTACCCAACCTGAGTATTACAAGTCCCATATTTTAATTTCAAAGGGTACTCATACTACATAATGAAACTATATTTTAGTAATGAATATTAACTATAAATGGTTTGTAAGGAACCATAGAAACCATCCCTTATATGGGAATAGGAGCCATTCTCCCTCCCCCAAGTGTGTTTTAATTACCTAACAACGCCCCTGCCTGATACAGCTGCATATATCTAATCCACGCATAAACTGTCTACAAAAATTGACACATATTAAACCCCAGATTGTAGATAATCAAGGTTCGGCAAGAGATTTAATTTTATAACTGTTCTATAAGCGCCTTAGCAAACCCTGTAGAATTAAGCAAGCAAAGAATAAATTCTTGTATTGTTTAATACATGTTTGAATGATTTATTTTTGTTATCAATTTTAATTTTAACCAATAAAATTATTGAAATATGTGTCAATTCTCAATCAACATTCAAAAAACAAAATGTAGAAAACAAATATCTGAATTATATTGTTGCACCATGAGCAGTGATTTTGATTTACTTGTGACATACCTACTAATAAATAAAATTAAAACATTACTTCATATAGTGAGTGAAATGGCCAAACAAACCAACAGTGTGAACTCTAATACATATAGCTTACAATTATTTCGCAAGGATTTTGAGCATTTAAGTAATTAAGCAAGCAAGAAAAATATATATTATCAAATAATATCTCTGATACTAGTCATATAAAAGCAATAAAAACAATATTATATTAATATCAAGCAGAGACATGCCAGATACATACTTAATCAAACAATTTAAATAATAAGACTATAAATTCTCAATTAACCATTAAAATGAAGAAAACAGCGTAAAAAAAGAGCAAAATATTCACATGCTAAATAATTAACGACATTACTTGAAAATTAAAATACGTTTCCAATAAAACAAACGGTATAAACATCATCATAAACGATGCAAACTGCAAAAGTACCATTAAGCAAAAAAAAGTGTTTCAACTACTACGGTCACATGTTGTATATGCTTCAGGACCTTTTAGTTACATGTAAATAAAAAGGAACTATTTCAAACTAAACATAATTAATGAAAGGAAACTAACTCGGTTCGAAAGCGGATTGGAGGGAGGATCGGAGACAGGATGTCAAATTCAGAAGTGTTGGTACAGTACAGACTCACACTTGGGTTTGTTGCATTTGGCTGAAAAACAATGATACTGTTTAGCAAATCACCTACCCCATCACTGATTGAATTTTTTAAAATCCACGATTGTGACAAGACGGTTTAGCGAAAATGTCAAAAATAAAATAACAGCAGCATTGACAAGTAACACTCTTGTTATATGCTTCATGGTGATTATGATATTTCATGAAAAACATGTCGAGTTAGGTAGTAAACGTACCTTCGGGTATTTCACAGATTCAATGCGAGAATACCTGTCGTCAGGACTTCCGTACCAGACGTAATTCATAACGTCAACTCTTGAATCATTAAACGTGGCAAAGCAAAGCATTTGGCCGTCGGGTGAAAACCAAAGTGCGTTGTTTGAACTGAGGATTTCCTCTGAAATATGTTCAGATACAATTAAACCTATTGTGAATAGAAATCAAAAAAACACTCGCAACATACAAGTCACCATCAACACTGCATTACCTTCATATAACCAATCAGGTATTCCATTCCATACAATTCCTTCTAATCCAGTGTTTGTGACGCGAATTGAAACATCATCTCGAGGAGATTGTTTGTAATAGATATCATTATTGTACACCATCACCTGAAACAAAGTAATATAAATGTATTTTTATGCAATCAAACGCTGCCTATGACTGCATGATAAAATGCAAATCGTCGGTTTTGAGTGTAAACCTGCTAACTCAATTTTGGCTCATTTTAAGATTAACATACCATTGGAAAGGAAAACCCATGTCGCATCAACTAAACAAACAGTTCAGCTCAATTTGACGTTTAATATGGTGTAAATGTGTGACGGAAACCTTTTTCCCCTATATAATTCATGTATTTTTATTTACTTTTATGCTTCTCCTGCAAACTTGCTGAAATGGATTTAGCAGGTCTACACTTTAAGCTGTATTGTTAGCTATTACAATTGACATAAAAACGATGAATTATAACAAAAGGTTTCTTCATACCAAGGCATTTCCTTTTGGACTCCATGCGGCATACTGAAGCGGGAGGCTACTTCCTTCTTGAGGTGTCAACCATAATATTTTCCTAGTATTAATAAACAATATGGTTAAATAAGTATCGGAAACTGAGTAAACAAACTATATAAAAAAACACAATATTATTTCAGCATTTCTTCTGTTATGATAAGAATTTGTGAAAAACATAGATATCATTAACATTATTTTAGCAAATTAATGCTTTTCAAACTAACACATTGAGGGCTTAAAACTGCATTTAGATGAGATACCATATAGCAAAGGCCTTTTATTTGTTAAACCATTCTGCACGAGCGAACCTATGGGCGCGCGTTCTAGTATAAAAATATATCGAGCTGATATGTCTTATAGCAAATGACCTCCATTTTGTCAAAAGTCATACTGTATCTTGTATGCGTTTAGTCTTGCTGGTTAGAAATTCACATAAAGGGAAGATACCACAGCTAGTATTTTATTTCAACTAGTATTTTATACATGTTTTGTGTTCATGGCAGAAGTGTGTTTAAGAGGCAAAACGCTAAAGCCAGAAGCTCACTAAAATGCCCAAATTTCCATCTCATTGCATTTTCATATAACAAGTGTTATTAACATGTAATATTAAGTCTTCTTGTTTTAAAAATAGCTGTTGTTTAACATTTGTTTAATTAGTTTTCATAAGTTCACATATAAAATGTAAAACAATTCTTAGTCCAACAAAACACGATTCTTAAGTCCAGTTTTCACCAAATCAAATTTATGAATATACCACTAATTTATGCTTTTGTGTCTTATCAATGTACCAAAGCATACTTACTTTTTCACCCTGTCATATATTGAATACTTGGCAAGGAAACTATGGCGAAAAACCTGCAATAATAATAAATAAAATAGTTCAAGATAATTGAAACAGTCAAGCTTAATAAGAAAAAGTTAAAATTTGCAAGGAACTAGCAATCTAGAAAGAATCCATTTAAATGCACAAAGAAAAGTATATGTAAAAGTTAAATAAACAAAAAAAAAATAGTAAATCTATTATAATAATTTACTAATGTAAATCTATCTACCTAAAGTTCATTGACTAGAGACCCACCCAATCGCGTTACAGCGCGCGAAAATTTAATTTAATTTTCAAAATCTAAACCGTTTTTCAATTTTATTACCAGATGATGTCCGAGGCTTGTCGATTGACAGGCTTTTTATTAGTACCAAATATGATACCGAAACACCTACCCTAAAAACGTCATGTTCGAGTAGCACATATTTTTTATCTGGCGACAGCCACCATTCAACTGCTCCAACTTCTTTCTGGATAATTTGAATCGAAAAAAAATATTATCATTATCAAAATAATATATTGCAGTCACAAAAACACACCGTATTATCTAAACATTTCAATAATTAAAACTAAAAAACGAACTTAATGCAAAAATTCTGCCTGGTAAGGAAGCTAGATATCATTTGGTAAACAAGGAGTAGTTTCTGAAACTTTTTCAACCGTGGAGCTCATTTTTATATGAAATATCTTGACGGATCAATGATCATTAAAAATGAATTCAATTCACTCACATTACATCACAAAATTTTCTCATCAATTTTAGCTGCCCTGTTTATATTTTTTTCCTTTAAAAAACAAAAACATTTAGTGTTTCATTTAACATGGAACACTCTCTCTTAGTAACTGCAGAACACAATTTAGATTTAGTGAAACAAAAATATTCAAGCATTTCCAAAAACTTGGAAAGATTTAATTTTACATGTCTATAAGAATAGATGCGTTATTATTAATATGTAATAATAGTTATATTCATTCGCAGACTTGTATAGTTGTGTCATAGACAATAGAAATCTGCGTTAAATGAAATACTGGTACGAAAACAAATACGAAATATGATTGGGTGTGTTATGCAATGTTACATCTAATTTAAAATCATCAATACTCATACTATGCAGAATTAAAATTTCCTTCAGCATAATTTAGCATCAATGAAACAACACCAAATCCCACTACCGTTCTATATGAATGAATGGAATTAATCCCCAGCATTCATTAAAAGATAACCGAACTGACCATTTTGCAAGATTTAACTTGTAGAATATGCGATTCAAAATTTTCAATTTTAAAACGAAAATGGCTACTTTTTCCTTGAGTGGCTGCGTTTTAGAAACACCGATTTTCACCTTTCCAAATGTTCTCCTACCACAATGTTGAGGTTCCAGTGAACATCGTCAAATTACGTAAAATGGGAAAAACCTCCACCATAACCAAGCAGAAGAAAATTATTACAGCCTTGGTAATTTCGCCATCATCACTGGAGCATTCACACATTCTCTGTAGAACACAGTGGTACAATAATTCAACCACTACACAGTAGTGTACGTACGTACATTGCAAGTTGGTGAGTTGTTTATGTACCATCCAAGACGTGAACCAATATCGGAAACTGCTTTTCAAGAAGGCATGAACACATGCTAAATTGCTTGCATCAAGCTAGCTAGACAACAAAGGTGTTTCTGTCCACCAGCTAGCACAGCACTTCAAGAGTCGTGGTTTTAAGTTGGGCCATTGCCAGCTGTTGAGGTTCCACCACAATTACTTAACGGCCGAAGAAACCTGGGGTTCTTATATTAGATCTTATTATGCCACTCAATAGCGACCATCTTGACTTTAATAAAACGTCGGTCAACCTTTCTCCAATGTTCAATAGGCTGTTAAGGTTGAAAAATTTTCACATTCATGTTTGTGAAAACATGCATCCACAACGGGAAATTGGAGTTTGCGCGAGCAGATCTAACAGTACATTTTTTTTTCTCATTTGCAAAATGAGATTTAAAGTAACGATACGTCAAACTTGAATGATGCATCTGGCATTCTTGTTGTACAAAGTAAAACGTAACAAGTTTCCATAATGAAAAATCCTGAATATAAGATACATCTACGTTATCTAACGATTGAAGGGCTCGGGGCAGTAACCGGTCAACTCCACTTATTCAAATTTGACAGTATCGACAAAAACTGTTTTGAACAGTAAAATATGCAAAATGTTTCAAGTAAATCATTTGGTTATACTGTTGTTCATTATAGCACTGTTTGGCTAAACTGTGCTATAATTATAATTAATTAATTAATTAAGAGTGTACTTACAAAAGGGTAGCCGGTGACCAACATGGTAGAATTTCTCGTTGTAGCATTGTAAATTTGCAACGCTCCATCATCGTCTCGGAAAGCAAATTCATCATCTGTAAGAAAAAAAAAATAAATTAACAAATTAAAAAATTAAATTAAAGTATTCTCTGGAGATACTTATTCGCCATACTGGAAGTTTAGTACATTAATAATGTAACCTGCAATGCCCTTTTTAGCTTAAAAGCAGCTGAACCTAGTATTTCTAATTCCGAATTCATTTCAGATGTAGCTAAATCCAAACACATTTCTTCGTTGCGAGTGGTGAATATAGTAAACAGGTATATAAATGTAGATTGCTAGAAGAATTTAACCACATCTGAATAACTATCATTAAGCATGCCCAATCATATGAGATCAGACTGTAGTTGGAGAATATGCCCACCCCCCTCCCGTGGTTTGCTTTTCTGCTACTTAATCTTCACTATTTCTATTTGTGCGCACTTTTTTATGTTATTCATTATTATTAACCCATCTTTTGAACATTTTTCTTCTATGATATACACAATTAATATTATCATTGTGGATTGAAATAATGTAAAATAATTTTTTTGGTAAAACATTAACTTTTGTGAATCCGTGCAGATAGTTCTCGATTCATGAGATTACGTACAGTGAAAACCTCGCGTAAATTAAAAAATCGCATATATTAAAATGCCCATATAAACGGGAAAAAAATCACACTTGCATTCCAGCATAGGGTCAAGATTGGTGTCACACGTACAACACATTGTGCAAGAAATCAGTAGTTGTAAAAACGTTGACTTGTACACTAAAACACAGAATCCCATACAAGTGGAATTTTCTTGAATGTAATGACAATCTGGGAAGAATATTCTGATCAACTGAACCACAACTTTCTGTATTATATTAGTGTTTATTATTAACGCATATTGTGTTATACAGTAAGTCATCACTCATTCATGCCTCGAATAATATCCTGTAACACTTGTTCAATTCAATAGAAAGCAAAGATTAAAGAAGATCCTAGCCCCCAACCTGGTATCGAACCAGGGACAAAATTTGTCTATTTTCAATTGCTATGGTGTCCTCAACTTGTGGTGGAGTGCACGATGTCGAGCATTCGAATTGGTAATTCACATTCTGCACCACATTCACCGAAAAAGAGGTAAAGCTGATGTCGAAATTGTGAGTTTAAACTAATTTTGCCTAATACTAATTTTGTTAAAATAGTATTATGTTAGATAAACGATAATTTTTAATTAGTTTTTAGAACCGATTAGTACCACTAAATTAGGAACACTTGCACAGCACACACAATACATTGTAATGTGCATCGATATATAAAGCTAACATAATAACCTGTAGAACATGGCATGACAATTTTATAAGGAAATGCAAATCTCTATGTAGCACTCAAAATTGAAGAATAAAAAATCATTCTGATTAATCCACTTCTTGCACATGTTATTAATTTGTGTCAAAATGTCAAGTGTAGGCAGATGAAAACTCAAGTGTGAAATTCATGACTTAACAAGTGTAAAATCTGTTAACGTGAAAATCACCTTAATCACATAATATACTAACATAAATATCGATTAAAAAATAAACGTCATAACCGACTATTCACACTTCAATGGCAAAAGTTAAAATAATAGAAGCTTCAAAAATCATAAAAAGTAAATTAAACTATGAATAAAAAATAGCTAACCTTGTGGTATTCCACATTTTAACTATGTATACCTATTTCGTAAAATAACGGTTATGCCACTTTAACGTACAACAGTACAAAACAAATGGCATGTCAAGTTGGATCAGGCCACTATTTCGTAAGATCAGAATAGTAGGAGTGCCTGTACAAGCAAAAAATGCCACATTTTGCACCTACAAATATGAAATTTCTCTACAATATTATCATGTCATCATGTTCGCTATCGGTGTGACTTTATGATGCATATATGTATTTGTATATAGACGCATTTTCCTGTGAACGTTAGCTGTAACGTTCAGCAAAAATTGTGAACTACCTTCTTTCTCCCTGGAGACACGTTCACGTCAGAAAATGACATAACAAAGTCAATACTGTAATATCAAAAGAATGAAATGCCTCCAGGGTGCGGCTTTTTTTTTTATCTAAACGTGCACATGAAAATCCACCTACATCGTAAATTTCTTTTCATATACGAAAAAATATAAAGTAGCCCTATATTGTGTCCCCAAAACAATGTGTTATTACCCTTCTTGATTAAAAAATACAACTAGTACATGCTAGTGTCTAGTGATAAAACTACGACTTATATGCAGCGTAATCCTATTAATGTAATTGTTCATAAAATTTAAAAATATTAAGCTAAAAATAACCATCTTAAATAGAATTGTCTAAAACACAAAATTTTCTTTTATAGCATACATAATAGAATAAACCATTTACACGAAATACATTTTCATAGCTCATTCGAGATTTGAAATATGATGTGTTTTGGACACGACGAATAGTACAATTTCAAAGGTTAATCAAACAAAAATTTAATTTGTAGCTATCACTACACTGATTGGTACAAAACGTTCTCACACCATGATATTGATCGGTGTGTAATCAGCGGAAATTGCCACACAAACACCATTGCTTCACCCAGCTAACCGTATTTTTCAATTACACTGTAACCCGCTTAAGATGTTCTCCAAGGATTAGAGAATATTAATTTTTTTAAGCGAGAAAACATCTTAAATGGAATCGAACTGTAGTGGGATTGCTGTAATTTAAATTTCATCGTCGGCAACGTACATCGTGACATGAAAAATTTGTTATCATGAACTTTAAATTCGTTTTGTTTTGACACGCGATACATTTTGGACGAGACATGTGTTTTAAAATTAATCCAAAAAATAAAAATTACATTTGCAGATAAGCAATTCCATATAAAACATTTCCAACATCCTGATATTGAAAAAATATGTAATCAGTGTGAATAGACATATACTATATTGTGATGTAAACACAATTGAAGGGCCTGATGTAAAGGGGTGTTGACATTTTTGCAATTTCAAGAAATATGCGTTTAAAGAGCTGAACTTGCGTTTCTGTCTATGAGCTATTCCACACTTCTTGCAATTTTGCTCAAAATTATACGTAAGGAAGGTAGAATTACACCTAACACGCTTTCAGGAAAATGTTATTTAACACCATTTTACACCAGGCCTTTTTCAAATTCAATTATACCTCAATTATCAACAACTTTTGCATCAAAAATTTTTTACACCTTCAAAAATATATCAATCTTCATTGTACGCACTAATGAATTTCGCCAACAAGCTAATTAATAATTAATTCATCCATCACTTCATTAGAATCGTTTCACTAATCATTAATTTACATCCTCCAAACTAATAGGATACCGAGAACAAAATGTAATCAGTAGTACTAAAGTAGAAATCAATAAAACGCCATTGTTGACACAACGTCGTAGTAGTCACAATTGAGATTATCAAACTATCATTTTCAATAATCTTAAAAGAGTATCATCCCGAAAAGGTCTATGTCATTTCCTCTATATCGACTCGGTCCCCGAGACAGATTTTCCAATCGATTCGCACACAAGTACGACCGTTTCCATCTCATGCAAGGAGGTTATATTCCCTTGCGAATGTGAAAATCTCTATCGATTCTAAATCATGTTACACCTTGGCATTGCATAGATGAAATTTCTGTTAGTTGAGAATCTAGTTTTTATTATTATATAAGTTTGATAATAGAATGGAAAAAAAAAAGATCAACTATTTACCAGATATCCATGTTCCATTAAACCGCCTTACTGTAAAATTGTCGCTAAGAATATCATCTAGCGTGATGCGTTCTCCTCGGACACGAGGACCTTCGTTTCCTGTGAAAACAAAATTGAGATTAAAAATTGATTGAAATTGATATCGAAATGAAATCTTATTAAAGTGTAGTATATCTATGAAAAAACAAACATTTTACCTAAACAGAATATAGTAGTGATCGAAATCACACTACCAATGTACAGTAACGTTACTGTAACCATTTTTGATGAAGAATTATACACACACCATATGGCACGTTCTTGATTGAATCTGTTTCAATTCTGGTGAAGTTCTAATATATATATATATACTTTCGAATTATGAAATTCTCCTCCAATCAGAATTAGAAAATTCGGCCAGCTTATAAACTGGAACTCTCATAAACAAAAACAGACTTTTCACCAGCTGTTGAAAAATCATATTGACAACTGCTGATTGCCAATACTTCCTCCTTTTCCCCTTCTCTTTTAACAGTGTCCATGAATGTGGTTTTAAGCAGCTAAAGTGCAGTGTTGCTTAGAAATTGTGATATAAAACGATAAACATTCGAGGTCAATTGCAGCTGTGAAATTTGTTTGTTTTTATTATATTAATCAAGTTTCAAAATTATTGAGCTATGTAATGACGAAATGCATATTCAATTGTTTGTTGTTAAAAGGGTTTTGAAATGGAGTTTAACAACCAAAAACAAACAAACAAGGTTCGTGTTGATAAATTAAAAGAAATCGAAATGTTTATAAAATATACGGTTCACGTATATTATTATATCGTTAAATATATTTTTAAAAAATATTTTATTACCTGGGGTTAAAAGTACGACAGCTGTAATGATGAGGGCACAGACCACAAGAATAACCAACAGGGCGATGCCTATGCCCCGCCAGTTACGCTGGGACGAACTGGTAGCAACGAGCTCCTATTAAAAATACATTACAAACAAACAGGTATAAGTGTTAAAAATAGATCAACCCATAAGCAATACGATTTTAAATGCGTGTAACGATACTAATATTAAAAAAAAAGAAGTCATTTAAAGAATGATTATTGAAGATGAGATAATACCTCTGAAACATGTTTGTAAAAAATATGGGCCTATAGAGCTTTTTCTCATAATTTTATTTTAATTGAGTAAATTCATGTGATACTTAATAGTTGGAAATATTTTGCTACTACGATACTAATTAAATAGTAATGTCAACTACCAATTATGAACTTTACCAACTATCAAATTACAATCATTTTCTCGACTCGGACAATTACTATACTGGTACTTTTTATATTAGCTTTTCGCTTGTGAGTTTGTGAGTGAGTGAGCTGAAAATAGAAAGTATACTTATACTATCAACTACAGTCGTTTATGAAAATATACTGTATAGTCCAATGTAAAAAAAAAAACGCGTAAATCAAGAACCGTAAAAAAAAACGCAAATAAATTAATCTAAAATTACAAAAAATCAAAAATAAAATTACTCAAAAATCGCATAAATCAAATATCGAATCATTCAATAATCACGTAAATTCAAATTCACATAAATCAAAACGTGCAAAAATTAAAAATAAAATTACTCAAAACACGCATAAATTGAATATCGAAATTACTAAGATTTTAATTCGCATGAATCGAAACATGTATATCAACAAATGTATTTTTTGCATCACGGTATGTATATACATTCAGTACCGGTGTATCTGTATATGACAGTATACATTGTCATTTTCGTTCCCATATTTTTCATTAGCCTAGTTGTATGTGGGTAATGAAAGTTATGCTGTATCACCTCCATATAAAAGTAACGCACTTCTTGAAATTCAAGTTTCTAAAGTTTCTAAACAATTTTCAAATCACCCTATTCCAAAATATGTCTATATTTTTTTAAACTTACTATTTAGCGTGGTAACTTTTCAGACTTCACCATTAAATTCATCCTAGTTTCGTGTAATAGAATGACACAATTCAGTCAATTCAACCCCACCCACCCCCTCATATATACGTTTCTATTCATCAGAATGAATAATGTAGGCTATAGAGAACATCACTGTGGTGATGTGTTTGACCCATTTTTGCATTAGCCCACTTTCTGGTCACAATGACCAACCAAATTAATATATATTAAATTATTAAAGTCAACAAGTAATTCGATCCAATCGATGCGTGCATTATAGGACACTTAACAAAATAAATATTGGCATTCTTTCTAAAAATAAGAAAACGCATCTGAAAAATATACATATATATATATGTTTAAAAAATGCCTTCAAGACACACCCAAGTCGTCTGATGGTGGTAAAGACATTCAAAGACTTTGTGGAAAGATCTTACACAAAACATTGAATATACGCAAAAAAAAATATCTATGTTCCTCGAAGATGCAAAGAAAATCGATTCGTGACGGAAAAAAAAACCCAAACATTTTCGATTCTCTTGACACCATTGCCTTTAGGTGTTACAAAAGCGAACGTTCTTTATACCTTAAAATTGGTAAATTGAGCATCTCTATTCGATTTGGAACGCACCATTGAACCCAACCCCAAAATGCCTTTGGAAAGTCCCAAATCTCATTCCACTCCTCCGGTAATTGGTCCCATCAACAACAACAACAACCAAACAGCACGATGACGTCATAACGTTGCTATTAACATCCCTAAAACCGACACCTAAGAAACGTTACCAAACCCAAATTAAGCTAAAATTAGAACGTAACCTGAGAACAACCCTTAACACCACCAGCAAACGAGGCGCGAAAACTATCAAATAATGCCTAAAACTGGCGTTAAACATTTAATCAGGCAGTCTCAAAAGTCCCATAAGACCTATGACAACATCCATAAACTTACACACTAAACATGTACACAGTTTATACGTAATGAAAATACAAAAACCTCAAGACAAGAAAGACTATCAAAGTTTGGTAAGATCAAACAACATTTTAAAGAACACCAGTGACTTAAAGACAAAACCAAGCAATTCACACCAAAAAACAACCTCTAATTTTAATTCTAAAGTCCTCCTGTTAAACGCAAAATTTGGTGTAGCAAGTCGAGCAATTTGTGCACAGCTAACTGCTATGACGTCAGCTTCTTGTCCGACCAGTATTCGTTAGGTGGACAATAAAGCTGACGTCGTAGTGATCTACAAAGTGCTCGAGTTGCTCCATCAAAACTTGCGTGTAACAGGGAACCCTTATACAGGTCGACAACGTCAGACTCCAAAAAATCAGCCATCCATACCAACGGTAATCCGTAAAAATCAGTAATTCGTCAAAAAATAATTCTTTGTTTTGCTCCTTATTACGTTTCTACAATGTACAATTTACAATGTACTTTGTGATTTACAATGGACATGTTTTAATAGTATTAGATGTTTATAGAAAATAAAATTTAAATGTTTATTTAAAAAAACAAAACTACCAGTATTTTGAAAAAAATCCAGAAACGACCATATCCTTATGATTCTGAATTCAAAGTTGCCAACTTGCACAGGTTGTCCTCGAATCATGCGAGTTAAGTTTTGCAAAAGTCTCCTATAAATTGAAAATCGCATCTATCGAAATCACCATAAAACTAAAATTTCAGCAGACAATTTCAGTGCACGAATCAACATTATTTACATCACACGTGGCCCACCAATGTTGAAAACTCAGTATCAGTTGCAAGAGCATTGTTATTTGTGCATATCTCAGCACAAAATCGCACAAAAGCAAAACATTTCGTCGCGTAAAACAATTTGGGAAACTTCGCATTGTCCACGACCAATTTTTAACATTTTAAACATTAAATCTACCCTTGTCATGAATTAAGTCCATAAACCATTCATATTGTTTAAAAAACGAATATACAGGGTAAACTAGAAAGTATGCTCGTTCGTATTATACACGAGTGCGTATCATCTTTTCAAAAATTGCGACAATATCGTAAATATAAAACAGTGAAGTACGTTTGGTGTGGGTTTTCAAAAGTTATATAGAGTCGCAAAGGTGTGTATAAACTATAAAAAAAAACCTTTACAGGAGGTTTCATAAAAAAAACACCATCAAAATTCTACAGGGTGATAAAAATACAAACAAAGTATCATCTCACGCACCACAAAACTTAATTTACTGCCAACTTCAATGTCGTGGAAGTAAAAATGTGCTAGATAAAAAATGTGTTGGTACCATCGTAATATTTTTTTCTCTGCCAAGTGAAATAAATTTCTATTACTATAAAACTTTCAACGGGAAAAAGAAAATAAGTATGTAATTGTGGTTTACAAATTTTTTAAAAAGAAATAAACAAAAAAAAGTAAGGTGTTGGTAATACTCGTTTAATTATAAATAGAAAAACACGTTAACATTGAGCAAACAGTTGGAAATGTTAGTGACGTCAAGAATAATCATTAACACAATAACGTTTATTATCGCTTCTTGTTGTTTTAAGATGATAAATGACATTTCTATAAAACTGTCAAATTGCCAATCGGTTTCGTCGAATATTACATTTAATGTCAACATAACTTCATTTTCAGGAGAGCTATTTCTATAGTTACAATAGAAACGCGAAGCTTATTGAAAGCATAATGTAGGCTGTAATACAACTTCCTGAGTTTTAATCAAAACAAATTTCAATATGCAAAATTGAAGGAACTCTCATTTTTATTATATTTTTCTTTTACCGGGATGGATATGAATGAGGCTCATAACTAATAAAAGGTATATTGCTGAAAAGAGATCCAATTTCTTCTTTATTCACGACATAAAAGCAGTTTTATGCCCTGGGTCCTTTTATCAGCTCAGCGTTTGTCTAGTCCCAGTTTCCTGACTTCGACTTTGAAATTTTAAAGTTGCATTCAAATTTGAAAGCATCTTAACTTTTATTAATTCAGAGGTCATCATGATGTGTTTTAAAGGGTTCCTCTTCTCGACAACTCATAAAAGTTTTAAGAATTGAGAGGTCTACTTCAACAATAAGCTTCTTTTTTTTTGGCCATACAATAAAATAATAATAAAAAAAAAGTGTACATAGCTATCGATAAATTCAAGTAAATCTGGAGCTAAAATCAATTTAGAAATTCAACATAATTGACCTTCAGGATTAATTTATAGCAAAGCAATTAATATGTAAGTAGATAACTATATGTGATGTTAGAATTAATATGTAAGTAGCTAACTATATGTGATGTTAAAAAGTTATGTACATAAATTTTATCGTGTATAAACGTTGATGTGTAATACTTTAGTATATACGACTGTCGTTTATTGTAAATGCGTATAATATTTTCATGTCTGTACGTTTGTGCGCACGTGAATCGAAAACGGCTGAACTTATTTTAACGAAACCTAAATTGAAATGGATCCCGAGGGAGGTTAATGTCCATATTAGAATTTTTTTTCTACTTAAGTAATAATGAAAAGCAAAAGTCAATCCGTTGAAGCTGAATCTCATACTTGATACGTTGCGTTTGTTTTCAAACGAAAATTTAAAAGTAGCTTGTATCATTTGTGACAAACACGTGGAAATATATTTTTGTTGATTTGTGTTAAGTGTTTAATCCAACGGGTTCACAACAATGCTCAGAAAGTAAACTTTATAAATAATATATACTTCCTATATAATAAACAGGGTCAGTCATTTATCGAGACAATTAAATATTATGAAAATAAACCATGTAAACGAACAAATGTGTTAGACAAACATTGTTTGCATACATATGAAAAGCCTTTCCAATGGTGTTATTTTCATTGATCTTGAAATTAATTTTCACAAAAATTCCATTTTTAAATTTTAAACAAAGCGTCATCAAGTAATAGGCTACTTAGAAAGTTGTAGGCACAACGATATTCAGTCAGAATCCACTTTCGTTTCATTTATTTCCAACAATGCAACCGAACTAAAAATCGATACAACATTAGACAGTAAAATGCACTTTTCTGCAAGTCACCCATGCTCTTCAGTGAATTTTTTTTAGTTCATAGTTATTATGCATCTTTAAATTCGTACCGTATTCAACTTAACCATGCAACAATTGAAATAACTCTACCGAATAGCCTAGATGACTTGCAGAGAAGCTGTTGTAGGAACAGAATGCATTTTTATTGTCTATTGTTGTATTAATTTTTATTTCAGTTGCATTGTTGGAAATAAATTAAATAAAAGAAATTTTGACTAAATGGGGTCGTGGTTACAACTTTCTAATTATGACTCGATACCTACGACTCATTGTTTAAAATTTTGGAATTTTCTTTAAAATTAATTTTAAGGTCAATGAAAATAGCATCATTGGAAAAGGACTCTTTTATAGCAATACCTGATTTGGCTTAACAAATGCTTGAATTTAAGTATGTGGTTGTTAGTGTCAACAACCCTCTATGAAAAAATTCTACCTTCAGGTGATATTTCCTCAAAATTAACGCGACATTGATCCGTCAAAATTTAAGTGAATTAAATATACCGCAGACTGTTTACGTTTCAAATTTCAGCTTTCTGAGATACGAGAAAGTTGGTCAAATTAGACCGCAAAGACGTTAAAGCGCGCGTACACACACAAAAACACACAAACACACACACAACTGAGAAACCAAGTTAAATAAAAGACTGTAAAAAGAACCAAAAAAAGAAGAGTGTGGTGTGATAACCCGTCCCGGTAACACATGCATTTGTTTACTTACCTACTGATATAAAAGATAAAGTAAATGACTTAGAAATGAAAAAAAAATAACTTCGTTGGTACAAACCTTGCATTCTGAGATGGAAGATTCGCTGATTTGAAAAATTTGCTAACTAGATTCCAGACAAACGCTTATTCTTATTCCTAGCCAAGCTGACGAGGTTAACGCATGTCTGAGAGAATCCTACATATTTTATGATTCAGTGAAGTTGTACATGTTGTAGATATACGTATACGGGTACCTTTCTTTATACGTAAAGAGAATATCTTAAACTTAATTGAAGGGCTCGGTGCAGTAACCGGGTAGCTCCAATGTTTTGTAACAGTGGCGCTACATCCCCTCAAAAGAGCTGGTTCATATGTGAGTATTTTAGCCAAATCGTTTTTTGCCTACCCTACGTATGTAAAAAAAAATGTAAATTTATAAAAAAACACTTATACGTTTTATGTGTTACTGTGCATGTGTGATTTAAAAGATGAAACTGTTGAAGATAGAAAAAAAATAGACTAAACTAAACAGTTCATTGTGAATTTTAAAAATGGAGCTACCTGGTTACTGCACCGAGCTTTTCAATTGTTGATATGTTATTGAACTCGGCAATGAATTCTTCAGAGAATACGAAGAGAAAAATTTCATTGGACGATGTTGGTTATATCATCCAGTTATCCGACGAAACAAGTTATTGTGTAGTGATAAAAAAAAATTACCATACGTAATTAAATGTACTAGCTTATGAACTAGCTTCACATTTGTGATATGTTAAAAAAAGCACCGTGTAGAAACACGTTCAACCTTATGACTAACAAAATGGGTGCATGCACAAACAAGTACAGAATGAAAACTGAAAATGCTGCTTTAGATATTTGTTTTGAGACATTTTCTCCTTTACGAAGTAAAATAAAATGTTAAATCACAAAAATGTGTTGCGTGCATAAGCGAGTTGAGCGATTTCCTGTTTAGCGATACTCCGTGCATATTTTACAATTCCACAAACTCAGGTTATATGTGCTACAATTTGATGTTAAAAAAAAATTCTATATTTTTTACTTTAATGATATTATAGCACTTTTCATATAAACAACGTCTTTTAAATACTTAAATGTGATTTCTGTTTCATAGCTGTAATGCAATTATACGTAAACAACATACAGATCAAATTATTAAAAAACAAAACAAATGGATTTCCTAGACATAATTCTTGATAATCCAATTTTCAATTAATTACCCGTACAGTACTTTTTAAAAACTGTTTACCACTTGTATTCAGGTTATGTTTGTCCCAACGGGATGTAATATTAGAAACTAAAACAATAAAATTAAAAAGTATTAGTAGTTTATCCATTTCATGAAGTATTTATTCTTTAAAGAAAAACAGCGTCGAAACTAACAAACACAGATACTTTAAGAAACAAGACCTTTAGATTTATCAAAGACATTACTAAATTTAAGCATATTTTGTACTATACCGAGTGGGCCAAAAAAAACTGTCACCAATTTTCAAATGACGATTTCTCATTAACCATATATGCTAGACAAAGTCTGAAACTACAGCATAAAAGCTCAATTCAATATTTTTTTTAATGATATACAAGTCTATGCTATAATTTGGTCGCAATGGCCGCGTGAAAAAAAAATTCAAAACCACATTTTATAGCACTTAAAGGCTATAAAATTAAGTGCTTGGTCGTCTTTTTGTCTTAAGTGAGCTTTCAAGATACGTGATTGAAACAGTACGTTTTTTTTCTGGATTCGGTCTGTAAATCTGCATCAACAAATCCGGATGATTTTTGTATCATAAACTTGACCCTCCCACCCTCCTTTTAACACTCATTGTTTACTTTTCTGCTGAACAGTTATGCACTGAATTCCTTTTGTACTTGTAAGGTCATTTCACAACTGTCAACAATTGTCTGCGAGCCAATGTGTCCAAACATGTCAAGTACAATATATTCTCTTCGGTCAAAAAATATTATTGTTGCTGTTCATACATTTCAATGTGCGATCATTTTTTTAGTGTAAAAATTAAACAGATCATCAAAATGATCAAACTTTCAAACTTGATGGAATTATCGTTAAGAATAAATTTCATTTGAATAATGCAACTAATTAGTAGATCCCTCGTAAAATTCACCGTGGGTGGTTTTAACATTTCCTACAAATTTATTGAAATCGCCTATTTTAATCAAAAAGCTCATAAAACCACGAAAATAGTATCAACCAGAAGAATTACAGTGCTTTCACTTAAAGATAGGGTTCAAATCAATATACAGGGTGATTATAAAATCCCTGTGCAACAATCTTAATTTTTTTATGACTTCCGATTTGAGATAAAGTCAACCTCTAAAAAGGTTTTAAAAATGTAATTCAGTGATGTACTAAGAATGATACATTTATTTTATCTTATTAAAGTATTTCATAATTTTTTATTAGTACGTGTTTGCTGAAGACTAGACCAAATGGCTTCCATAAATGGAAAAGTCAAATTGGTAGCTTAGTTTTAATCAATTAAGTTTAAAAATGTAATTTTGTGAAATTTTAAAATGTACCAAAATTGATACGTTTAATTTTATCGTTATTTCAGAAATTTTTATTGGTGTGTGTCTTGCAGAATTAGACGGCTTCAATAAATAAAACGTTACATTGTGCTTTGCAGCTAGCTGAATTTTAAGTCTGTAATTGCACTATAAAAATAATTGATAACCCCCAATAATAAATTTATATGTAAAATTGTATTAAATTTCTTCACTTTCCAGTTTCACGGATTGGTTTTATTTGTCATTTGCAGAACGGAACTTACGAAAAATTTGCACGGAGACTTTATAATCACCCTGTATAACGAACTATACAGAATAACGAAACAGTATCGAAACATTAGACTGTATTTAAAAATGCGATCGTACCAAAGATCTAAATTTTATTAATATCAAGACCTCTATAATAAGTATAGTACATTAAAAATACATTTTGAGCATAATCTTTGTATACTGTCATATACAGATATACGGTATGTACATACATGATGAAAAAAAATGTATTTTTTTTGCATGTTTCGAATTATGCAAATTAAAATTTATGCAATCTTTGAGTAATTACCTATTAAATTTATGCGTGTTTCGAATAATTCCATTTTCGATATCTACACGTTTCGATTTATGCGAATTTTGATTCATGCGAATTTCGATTTATGCGATTGTTGAGTTATTCGATAATTGATTTCGGTGAGTTTTGAATAATTATTTTTGATTATGTTGATTTATTTAATTTTAAATGCGATTTTTTTTTAAACTTTGGAATTATGCGGTTTTTTATTTATGCAAAGGTCTTATGCGGCTCTCGTTTGATGCGTTTTTTGATACAATAGACTATACATTATATTCTCATAAACGACTGTTTATGGCAATAAACATTTAATTCCCAGCTCACTCACTCACAATTGAAGCTAATATAAAGAGTATAAAAATACACAATAGAGTGCATTTAAATATTTGGTTAAAGTGCATTTGCCTTGAGAAGTTATTAAATTTAAAAAAAAACAATCTTTATCTTTTTTTATTAAAAAATTTAGTTATTAAATTTCCATAAACGAAAAACTTTTTTAAAAATTCATACTTTATTATACACTGTGCATACATTAAAAATGCGGTTTCAAAAAGTCAATTTTTCCCTAAGCGTGTATTTAATTAAAATAAGTCTTTAATATGCTCGCAATCCACTCTTAGCATATTTGGCATTACACCATAGAATATGCTAGTATAGAATATGCCATTCCTCAAAGTTAGCATGTGGAGGTCTCTTAAAGAACGTCTTACACATTCCACTCTACACAGGGTGTTTCATTTATCTTGATCATTTCAAATAACTCTCTTATTAGCTTTCACGAATGTCGTAGGTTTTTGCCAAAAAAAACAGTAGTTTCGAGAGGAGAAGCAATCGATCAAACTATATTTACATATACACACTGAAAAATAAATCCTCATTAAAAAATAAAGATCCATCTTCAACCAAATATAAATAAATAAATCAATAAATAAATAAATAAACATACACTAAGCCAAATGACAAACTGAGGTAATCAATCAAACAGCGAATTAAGAGTACTATTACGTTTTCCACTAAATTAAAATGACAGAACTCACTTTTTGACAATAAATAAAGAACAATATTCAAAATCAGTTCCATTTCCTATTTCTTTGACTAGCTTTTCCTTGCAAGTCAACGTCAAATCCTGTCACCGTATTGCATGTTCAGTGAACGAAAAAATCATAACAAAAAAACAGAAAAAAAAACATATAAGAAGACATTTCGAAAGTCATTTCTTTTTATAAAAATATATAAGTGGTTTGAAGGACAGACTGAAAAGACGCAACACAACCATTGCAGAAATAATAGCTTCTGGTTTGTGGAATAGAATAAGAAATGGGGAAAAAAGATGGTGGTTGCAAAAGTTCTGTTGGAGGAAAACAAAAACTTTGAACGAAGGACAAAATTGCCATTAAGTAGTTTTTCTTTTCTAAGGATATACTTTTAATTTCCTTTTAAATTGAAACCTAGTTTCCAAAGAACTCGACCAAAACACAACACAACACAACTTGTCATACAAAAAAGAATACTATTTGGAAATATTTTGACACCAATAACAAGAAAGCATAAAACATTTAGTATTTGTAACGTTCTGTCTTTCATTGCATTGTCCTAAAAATAAGTCTCTTGAATGAAATCGAAAAACCATTCCAAGAATTGTGTTTACCAATGATGACTTTCTAACCACAAGTAAACAGGTTATTTTAGGATATTCAAATGGTTTTCAAAATTTCAATAAAATTGTATTAAACAGTAAGTCCAGTTTATTTCTGCAAATTTTTGTATTTATTTCAAATTTAATACGTTTTTATACAGGGTAAACCAAAGCGTGAAATCGACTGAATTTCACGAAGAATAGTCACTTATTTGGTTTTGCGTTTCGTTTTGTGCAATTCAGGTAGGATAATTTATGTTCAACGGCATTTTAAAGCAATACTCAGTTTAAATCATAAACTAAGTATTCAGCGTGAAAATAAGCCGTCGTATTAAATTCGACCAAACCTCAATCAATGCAAGCATCAGTTTCCGATCTCGTCGAATTTGTTATTCATGTACGTGGTTAACTTTACGTGTTAAGTGTAAATATTAGCATTGCGCTATTCTTTCATATGTTAACGTCACGTTACAATTAAACGTTATAAGTTACGTATAACGCATAACGTAACGATAACATATAACGTGACGTAGTGGCGTCACTAAGGTTGGTGTCACCCAGTGTGGCAACTCGTGGTGTCACCTCCAAAAACCACCTCAAATTCTTAACTCTACAAAATCCATAGTTATGTTTTTGTACTCGTAAAGTTAAATTCCCACATTTTATCACTGAATCACAAAAAATGTTTTTATGGTAAAAACTACAGGAATATTTTTATAAGAAATAAAGAATTAATTTCTGCTGCAACACTACAAACGTTTTATAGACAGTCATTTTGGTGCAGCCTCTTTGATAGTGTCACCCGGAAGCGTGTGACGATGAGATCCCATTACAAAGATTCGAAAACGTGGGTCAGTTGATTTAATTTGATCAATGTAGTTCATCCTCTACAAAAGCTAAGCGTCTTACAACTGACGTTTTCTTTGTTATTTTTAGCATCTTCAGATCAATGGTACCGTACACAACATACAGTATATATGTATATAACATATTGTATGTTTATATACAGTATTTAACACAACATGTCTGAATATTGTCATACCGTATTAATTTCAAAATGATATTAACACTCGAAAAATTTCCATTAATACACAATTAAGAGCTTAGCATCTATTATTATAACAGTTACGCTTGAAACGTTTAACAAAATTTTAACCCCAATCACTGAAAGATCTCAATGACACCCTAATGTCGTCAGAGATTTTCATCACTTACAAACCTACTAGTCCTTAAGGACATCTATTTAGGTCAGGTTTCATATCGTTTTTTTTCTTCACCTAGATAAGCACACACAATAGAAGAAAAAAAACCGACTTTATACAGCTCACACAACTTATATAGTAGAAAACGTATTGATCGTCTTCCACAAGTGAAAAAAAAATAGATAACACCCTTTTTTCCACCACAAAACATACATTTTCCACCTGTCTTCCGTTTCTGTTTAACCAAAATGACAAGAAAAAACCAGACAACGTGTGACAATTAAGAGATGAGCAAAACAAAACTTGCGTCGTATTCCCAAGTCGAATGTAAAACTGAGTAATAAGAATTTACATTGATGTTTTAGAGCCAACTTTGCACTGGGGTGACTTTCCCACTCGTTTCAACTTACAAAAGACGACAACGACTTCCTAGAAAACTCTTCACACATTCACCGATGTTGGCATTCATTCTGCACATGCTTAATTTATGAACAACATTCATTTGGACTGAGAAAACGTTTATGAGCGTTGTGCATTTAATGATGTGCCTTTGCAAACCCCTATTCGTTAGTCCCGTTTTAATTTGCCCATCAACATTGATTAAACATTATTCATACTCAGAAAAACAAAATAATAAATCGACAAACAATCTTATAATTTCCTTTTTGTCTTATCGATTGACAAGTTTAGTCTCTATTACTTCTGTCTGTTTTATTTTTTATTTATCCATGGTTTTTTTTTTTGGGTATGTGTAAGATGTGATAAAGTGCAGGATTTGATCCTTTGCCAATCCGTCTAAATCTCGTGTTCACCAATCAATCTTTATGTTCCAATAAGTCTTTTACCATTTTGAAAAAACATGTGGATTTAGTTTTCTTATTGATTTAGAAGAAAATGAAAATGGCTTCCAACTTCAGAAATCATTAACTCTAATAAACGTGTTATAATTTAATTGTCAACAGTTGTTAACTTGATTTTTGTTTTCCATGGAAGAAATAAACGAAGAAAAATAATCGTTTTATATTTAATCTACTTAATTCAAAATCCAGTAAAAAATCGAAACATTTTCCTATGCGAGTTAATTGGAAA
>JAQIWH010001495.1:0-31200 GCA_034695005.1 Cryptops parisi
TAATTGATTATTACTGAACACATGATCGATAAGTTTATGCACTTGGGTGCTATATGGGAGACATATTCCAACATTTTCTAACTGCGTTCAGTAATTTTTTTGTGTAGACTTTAGAATGGTTGGAGGGCTGTGTTGAAGATCACCTTGGGATTGCAGATGTTCTTTTTGTTTGTCCCTGCTTTGTAAATTTTGGAATGCTTTATTGCCAAGGGGATTGCTAGCTTTTACTAGTTAATATGCAATACTGAGTAAACAGGAATTGCAGTAGTCGTTTATACAAACAGATGGCTAGATGCCAAATGTTGGTTGGTATTTTTTTTGAGAACAACGAAATTGTAAACAAAGTAGCGAGTATATTTCATGTTGACTGATTATGACAACCAAACTAATTGAATGATAGTAAATTGAAAAATTATTGAAAGCCGTGTCATATATTTAGCAGATAATATGTTAAGCATATACTAAAGCACTAGTACTTTGATAGTTGATTTTTCCTTAAGATGAAATGTTTTCTGAGTTTATCTCATGGAACTGTTGAAATTAAAACCAGACTTTTTAATTAAGAAGTTCCAAAATTTCCGGTAAGAAGTAATTAAATGTCCTAGAATTGTATATAGAAGTAGAACGGCGAATTTTAAATATAGTGTTGGATGATATTTTTTTTTATAATGTTTAATATTGTAGTTTACATTTTGTTAAGTAGGTTATTTACTAATTTCAATGTTGCAATTTTATGTAACTGAATTTCTTATGGTTTGCTTTTCTCAAAAGGTGTTTGTCCACAATGAAACAACGACAATATAAAAAATGTGACTGAATTTGTTGAGTTCCTCCAAAAATCTAATGCGCCATTCTAGTTAAGAATCTGTGAACATTGCAATTCTTGAGGACTTGACATTTTTATCAACACTTAAGAATCATAGCTTCATAACGAAAACGTCACGTGAAAACAAGGTAAAATATTTTATTTATAATTTTTTTAATACTATTTTATAACTGGTCATTCCATTTTGAATAATTTTGTGCACATCACTGTTGAGGGTTTGTATAGTTAGAACTAAAATCACATTTTCTTTGACCATTGGAATTAAATCAGTGCTTTACGAAGAATTTTTTTTGTAACAAAAATCCATGCTATTGTAGCAATGAATGGTTTCACAATATTGTTATTACATCATTTCAACCATGTTTTATAGTCGTTCCTAGCACTGGTTATATTTTGTTCGTACGGTCAGTAGCATTAGCGGTAGGCCAAAGGTCGACCCTTTACTCACAGACCCACACACAAAAAAAGCACGTAGCAGTTGGCAATAAGTCCTACGTGGGTTTTCGTTCATTGAACTGAGACGGGTCCATTCGCTTGAAAAGAAGCCAGTTGTAGATGTCTTCCGTTTTGGCATTCCGCAATTGGTTAACTCGACCGGTTCCGGTGATTGATCTCTCTGTACACTGTCAATCTCATTTTATCTTATCTCGCCGTTGTATCGTTCTACACCGAGCCTTGTTGGCATTGTTAACCTTTCTCCGATAGGAACCCGGGATGAAATGGTCATTCAACAAAGAATTCCCCAGCGTGCACGTGGTGCCATCGATCGCTACCTAACCTCTCGCCCTCATTCTGGCTTTGGCCTTCCTCCCATGCACCGGTGCACTCTGGGAAGCCAACACTGCAGACTTCCTTTTAACGTAGTTTTTTTCTCCACACGTTCTCTTTTGGGTTTTCACTTTTATAGATATCTTACACCCATTTCATATATATTTATATATATAAGGAAATCCTAATTGTAACTATGGTTCTGTTTTGCACTACCACGTTCTTATGATGCGTTGATTATTTAGTTTTGTCACGTTTTTAGTTTTTTGGAAATTACTTATTCTCCCTCAATCTTCGTGGGTGTAGATGGGTGTTTGGATGTTTTGTTCGTTTATTGTGTGTCAAATCGATTGAGAAACGATTAAAGGGGGGATTGAGACATTGTAGTTTCGTTGACAATAGGCCCACTAATGAAGGGTGTTATTTCTATTATTGCAATCGCGACAAGTGCAAAAATCCAATATTGTGCCATTTTTATTACACAGTATGTCAATGCACAACTTTCTTTGTTATATAATGTAAGTTTAAATTAAATATTGGAAAGTTATTAGATATATTAACAGATCTTTTCGTTTATGCGAATATTACGGACAAAAGACACTTCGCATAAATCAGAAATTGCATTACCGTAAATCCAGGAAAATAAAAAAACTATTGGTTTACAGTATTAAGGTCAGTATTTGCGCTATCTATGGTTTATACTATACTAGTAAATAGCACGTCAAAAATGACGGGAAAGTTGTTTATTGCTGTCATATTGCTCACGTTATCTGTCATATCTCATATTACTGTCGCAATATTCGTTACAGTTAGAGTATTTATTTTTTATTTTGTTTCGTTTTGTTTCGGTTGTTTCTATAGTAACATAACTGGTGAATATTTTATATTTTCTTTTGTTTCGTTTCGGTTGTTTCTATAGAAACATAACTGGTGAGGAGGAAGAGCAGGAGGATCTTTGTATTTTATAACAATTAGATATTGTAAAAGAAAGTAGCAATAAAAGGAACGTTCAGTCACTTGTGCATTACTATACAGAATAGCGTATTAGCTAACATTCCTGCATATAACGAGCCTCATGGGCGTTTTTTTTTCTTTTAGAGATACGAAACTTACGTAAATTGCGGAGTCCCTGTATTTTATTTAAACCAAATAATGAATCATTACAATTTTTTTTTTAAAGTTTATCGTTAGTAATGTTATAGAGGAGGATCAAAATTTTTTTAACAGTTGTATTACACGACACTAATAGTAGTTATATGAATGTTAACTTTTTCCATTGATTGATTTTATTGACACAGTCCGAAGGACCTAAACAAAAATTAAAAAATAAATAGTTTACAAATTTCAAAATTACATATGAATGAGAACAACAAATAGTATGACAAAATAAAAAGAATGGTGAAAATAAGCATTATTAAACATACATTTTAATCACTCGGTATGTTAGATGTTCTATATTCTAAAAAGTTATTACATTGTAAAAGTTACATTAAAATGTCGTAATAGGGTTTCGGTTTGGGAAAAGAAATTTACAGATTGACAACGTGTTTTCGTTGACTGTTTGAACGTTGATGCATCCGATCAATACTTTGTCATTTTTCCTTTGTTCTTCTTTTATACTTGTACCGTACATGTAGGGCAAGCGTATCAACGATTTTATTCAATTAACGATACGCGTTCCTTCCCTCGAGAGGATTTGATCTTACCCCATGTGTGGGGTTAATTAAATTCCCTCTTTTTTCCCTTCCTCATCTCGTCATATTACAGTAATCACCAAACCCCACGATGAACGAAATGTTTGTGATGACTCGATCTAAAATCATCCGCTTGCTATGCAAATTACTGTACCGATGAATGTCGGAAGGGGGACATATTATATCTATAAAAAAAGAAGACAACTCTCGTCTTCCGCAGTTAGCAAGAACAACATGGTACTCAAAACAAAAAAGGTCTAATCAATAGTGAGCCACAGCAGCACTTTACGACCTTTTTTAAAACAAAAGAGATCAAAATTAAAATTATTGATTTCGTTCTCGGGGCATTGACAGCGAGATATGAAAATGTTTATTAGCTGTAATAATTATATTTTTTCGTTTTTTTGCAAATAATGTGCAAAAAAAGTTGTCGCGTTTTTTTTATTCCCATCCTAGTTCTTTAATCTCAGGGGTTTCTATTACTTTGACTTGAAACCGGAATGAGACGGTGAGCCCTTTGAAGTTGTAAATCCTATAGTCAACGTTAATGCTGTTTACGTGTCTTTTTCCTTCCTTTCTTTCTTCTTCCTCCTGCTAAGAAGGATTTTTTCTCTGTGTCTTAGCTTTTTATTAAAATTCATTGGACTCCTCGGAAATCTTTCTCCTCGCCTCTGTGTGTGAATGTGTTCATGATGAGACGAATTCACTTTAAAGAAGCATCAATCGCGTAACTTACTTCTTTAATGATACGTTGACCTCTAGTAAAAATCACCATTCGTAATAGTTCTTATTTTTTTTAAAACCTTTTTTTTCTACTTTTTTTTTTGGCTCGGTACTAAAATTTGCCACTCGCACGACCACTTTTTCGACGGTGGTGCACGTGCACTCCAGTGATGGATGATAGTAACTCAACAATCTCCAGATCTAAGAAGAAACCCGTAAATTCTTGCCTTTGCATGGTGTTAGGGACCGAAAGAGAAAATGACGCTTGGCTAACGCCCTTCTCTCCACGAAAACGGTGTAAAAGTGGAAAAGAAATACGGACCAAAGGTGGATTAGATTAAGTGGAGAAAACCTGCACAACGAGATAGTCCCATAATGTATTGCCGCAAAGTTCAAATGGCCGTGCGTTCGAATGAACTAAACTGCCGCACTTGTGAATTCATAACAAAGCCTTTCACTAACAATTGTAAAATGTAACAACAAACCTGCGCGAACGATGTACTTTAAATAATCCTTATTTTTTTTTATTGTTTCTACGAGTTGTTTATTACTATCGAAAAAGCAGGTGCTTCAAACAGTGAACCATCGATATTCGCGCGTTTGTTAACCATTGATTTCTTACGCGATGTAGTTTTTCTTATCCCCACAAACCCTTTCTTAATTTAATCAATAAAACATAAACATAATTGAAAGGTTTAAAAAGGTATCAAGTATTCATTTTTACAATTTTGAGAAAAACACGTTTAAAGATCTGAACTTGCCTTGCTGTATATGGAGTATTTCACACTTTTTGCACTAATATCTTTACACATATACATTTTTTGCTCAAAATTATGCATTATGTTAGTAGAATTTGATTCTAAAATTCTTATAACACCCATATACACCAGGCCATTCAATTATAACAACGTTAAGTGTGGTAAATTAGCTTTTTAATTCATTCTAACAAAACCAGCATAAACATAAACATATATTTGAAAGTACGTATACACAAAACGGAATTTGTCAGTTGTTCATAATAAACATTTTATATGTGATTAATATGATTTACATCCAACTGTGTCCTAACATTCCAATTAATCTATTTAGTTTCACGATTTTTTAACATCACACGCACACAAATAGACAGAAGCAATTAAAACAATTTGATTTATATAGGTATTCTGTGATCACAAAAACCAAATTTATTTTTTGTTCAAGAATTCTTATCAAAGCGATTTGTTTTAAATTAAGTTAAACATGGGTTTAAATAGATTCTTATTCTAATCATAGTTTATCTCACTGAAAACTGTTACGATTTTATCAATTATTGCTTGACAGCTTCTTAATGCTGAATAAAGAAGTCAGCTCATTGTATTATAAGAATATCATTCAACATAATTTCTTTTTTAAATGAATGGGCTCAACGATGAACTTGGAGTAAGATTCATTTTTTGTGAATTAGTCATATTTGTAAGACTGAATCGAGAATGATGTTAATGATTTCGAAAAGTCGGCGCAACTTGAAAGGAATCTCTTTTTTGGACGATTCAATTTGTAGTAACTGTAGATTTAGAAAATCCTAGGGACTGCATAGAATATTAGCTGCGTTGTTAGTTTTTCGAGGGGGCAATTCAATTTCTAATAAAGGAAAAAAAAGAGACGATGTGAAAGAATGGATGAAGAACTTCCAACGTAGAGAGAAGAACGAAGAAGGAGAGGGGAAAAATACGCTAGAGGTCTTGTGTACTCGGAGGGAACATTGAAGTGGATGTATCCAAATAATCCCACCAACAATCTACTTTAATCATTTCCGAGTCAACATTTTGGACTGGCATCAAAGCAACCCGAAGGTACACAGTTAAGACACACACGCACACACACGTGCAGACAGACACAAACACGCAGAACGGTAGTACACGAAGGTTCTTGTTTCTAACAAGAAACTTCCAACTTTTGCGACATTTGCTGCTAGAAATATTTACTGAGCATAAGTTATTTACAACTTGCAATTCGATTTTCTTGTGCATCACCAACGCCACTGAAGGGAATTGTTCCAAAAAGTGATTGCATCACCTACGGTACTACAGTTTCGCAATTGTAGTCGTCGTACAAAGGTATTTCAGAATACTTATTTTTTTCTTCTTTTTTTCTTGGATATGAAAGAAAGTGAAAATAAAAAGCGATGGTTTTAGTTCACCAGTGAGTGTTGAAAAGATCGTCTTTAACGACACGAAAATGGAAAATGGCGGACGATGGATGGAAAACAGGACGGGGCATAAATCAAGAAGACACATAAGGAATTGCATCATCAGATCAACGGTCTGGCCATTTCCGCCTCGTTCTCAATAACCCATCGCACGTTATTGGAATTGCCATAACCGTCAGTGGAACATGAAATTTAATGCCACATTATTACATGATTTGAACATCTATGATTAATGTCCGTCATCGCCGAACCAGAGGTTCGGAATGTGGTTGTCGTTGAGAGTTATCCTAAAAATGGAAAAGCTGAAATAGATACATCAAGGACACTTCAACTATTAGATAGTCTTTCGTTCTTTCACAATGTTTTCCATTTCAAGATTGTGACAACAGTGCACAAAAATGATACTTTAAATAAAAAAGACTGCTGTGCCTTGGATTTTTGGAAACTCAACGGTGTATAATACATATATCCGACTTTCGGCTCGGAAACTTCTAGAAGTTGATGAAGAGAGAGACGTGAAATTTTCAACTCAATCTTGAAGAGTAAAACGTGTTGCTTAAAAAAATCACACGCAATAGAGTGTAATTTAAGTGCGAACTCCCCCATTAGGTGGCTGAATTGAACTGATCACTCAAGCTGTCAACGATAACATTTTTTTACACAAAACTTTTCCCCTTCTTCACAAGGCTGATGAATGAAGAAGAAAATCAATAAACATATTTCACCATGATAAATCTGTTTCAAATTTTCACCCCTCTGTCGTTGATGCATTGATGGAAGCAGCTGCGAACGACAGATTGAAATTTACATCATTTTTGATGATAGTTGACTGATTCTTTAGTACCATAGAAAGGCAAAGTGGTTACGACTTCGTTCATTGACACACTGTATAACAAACTGGGCAATAATTTGTTCAGTTTTTTTTTTATATTTTGAATACTAAATCAGTGTGATCATCCTATTAATTCGACAATAATGCGATTTGGAATTTATAGTAACGCTAATAACGCGACTAGTTTTTTTGGTTAAAGTTTCCTAGAACAGTGGCATGGCAAGATTTATAGTTGGTAACAGTTTGAGATGTGAACCCTTATCAAAAGGGCAGGGCTCGATGAGGGAAATGTTACGAAGATAGGCTATCGAGATTTTTCCAGCTAGATAAAATTTAACGTCCAGATAGTGAAGTGAGGATTTCATCTTGGAGATAAAACAGTATATAAAGAGGAGTAAAAGAAAAAAATCACCACTACCACCATAGTCGACCAACCACTTGAGCTTTCTTCAGAACAAAACTTAGAGTGGAGATAAAGAGAGAAACAAAAGCGTTGTAGACGAACAAGAACAAGAAGAAGAAGAAGAAGAAGTCTTGGAAAGAGAGGGAAATAATCCTTTTATCCTCAACAACGAAACGGAGAGTAGGAAGTAGAAAGAAAATAGAAATAAAAAATAGAAAAAAAGAGATGAAGAGAAAGAGAGAAAGAGAGAGAAATAGAAAAAAAAGGGTTAAGAGGGAAACGACGGATCGCCACTTTCTTTCCAGCTGACATCTGCAGAAGAGGCAAGCAATCAGTGTGACAAAAATTTGGCCCTAGTTTTTGCGCTCGGCACGTTGTATGCTCTTTGTTGTTTATGACAAAAGCAGCGAAGGTCGATGGGTTGGGCCGTCGTCGTCTGCTTGTCCCCCCAAAATGTCATCAGAAGAGCGAACAAGCGTCCGCATGAGAAACTGTGAATGCGGCCCAACTCCACGAGAAAGAAGATGGCGCACCAAAGGGAAATTGAAAGAAAATCTGCGTCATCACCGGCTCAGGGGAGGCTTTAAAAAATGTCATCACCATCTCGTCGCCGAGCACCAGAATGGATGATCTATTTCCCTCGGACCAAAAAATGTTGGTTTTGAAAAAAAAATAATATAATAAAAAAAAAAGGAAACCCCTGTAAAAATTAGGAGAAAAATTGGGTGTTCACTCGGCTCACTCTCTTTCTTTCTCACTCTTTTGAATTCGTCCGCGCCAATCCATCTCTACACTTTTTTTCTTGCTCAACACTTTTTTATATTTTTATTATTATTATATATATATATATATATATATATATTTTGGTGGGGAGAGGGTTTCAAGCCCTTTCCCAGTTTTATCCTTTTCAATATTGTTTTTTTCTTCTTAAAATTGTTGTCCGTATTTTTTTTCTTCCTGTTTCTTTTCGCTCGTTATCTCATCCCGTAGCAGTTGAAGGAGAAATCGATAAAATTATAAGACAAACTGATATGCCGAATTCATTGCTCAGAAATGATTTTTTTGCTCCGTTTGAACGTAGAGCGGAAGTTGGGACGTATACAATATAAAGCTGTTTATGCATCGCGCAGATGTTGCATCTTTCTTCATGGTATTAGGAATATGGTGAGCAAAAGACCAAAATTTAGTTTTTCTCGATGCCATCTTTTTCTTTTCCTCGAAAACTGAGAACATCTTCAAGAAGCATCCAACTGTAAATCTTGAGCGAAACGACCGAGTCTTTGTTTTTTACGGCTAGTTTTCGATCGCATCGGTTTCGTTCTTTTGAATCTACGTCACGACATAAGTGCAATGGAACGATATCACAGCATCGACAATTTTCCTCTAATCTATGAAGCATTACTTTAACATGAAGTTGAACAAATTGTACATTCTATTTTAAGTTGAATTAAATTAAAATTTAAACTTTTGACTAATTATGAACACGTGACTGCTTTCCTCTCGAACGGTCATATTGCAATAATATAAAATTTGTACATAGCTACTTGATAATACAATGGAATCCGGTTATTGTGATTATGGATAATGTTATCAATCGGCTATTGTTATCAAAATTAGTCAATCCCAAATCTATGTTTAATGTATTTTTATTGATTGTTCAATGTTATCAGCCAGTTTTTGTTATCAAACAGCACTAGTTGCAGAGTGATGACAATAACCGTATTCCACTGTACCACCCCTCTTTTTTAATTAATTTAATAAAACACAAAGTTTACTTCAACAATACGAGTTAAAACAATTCACTTCCTTTCTTAATTCATTTATAACACTACCCCGTTTAAACATAGTCAAAAACTCAAGAATTAATCTGAGAATTTGGAAGGAGGGGGTGAACAATAAACAAATTTTCAACTTTTTAATAAAAGTTTTAACATGTACAATAGCCTATGTCTTTTCTTGGCTCGCCTCCAACTTAAGCATAACATTTCGTAGAAATATGTCCAGCCATTTTTTGTGTCATACGCGTACAAACAGACAAACCGACATGAAAAGTTAACTAAGACGTACTAAACGACTATATATGTGTTTCTTGATTTAATACCATGTTGTTTCTTGATTTCGTACCATTTTCTAAAAGAAATTGAGTAGAGCTACTTTAGTTTAAGCGGAAGGTTAGGAACGATCGGATTTTCCTGTTCTCTTCCCCGTTCCGTAAAAATGAAATAATCCAAGAACATTTTAGGTCCAAGTTTTTACACCAATCATCGAACGGCGCGAACAGAAGAGACATGTAACGATCGAGGCGCTGACTTTGCCACTGAGCGAGACAGTTTCCTTCTTGGCTTGCAACGCGCTTCTTCCTTTTCCGTTGCCAGACTTCAAAAAGCAACTTTCCATGATGAATAACACCCGTCTAAAAAACATTTTTTTTCTTTTTTCTCCTTTCTTTCCCATTTTCTTCTCTTTTTCGTAGTTCGCGGTCCGTGTCTCCAAACTTCGCACTACTCACCCACTAAGTTTATACAGGACGTTGTTGCATTAAAGGACAACGAACCCTTTTCAAGTCGCTGGAACGGCGGCAGAAATCTGTTTCTTATTTCTCTTTTCCATCTACGAAAAATGTAAGGGACATGAAAGGAATGCAGCTGTTGAAACCACGAAAGCATAACCAAAAGTGTAGTGCTGTATAATTTTGTTGTCACGTTGGTAAGTTCCACACGGCCGGAACACTGGTTTGAGGGTTTGTAAACTGTTTGCGCAGACTATACACACATTTGACAATTTAATTTTATTAGCGATTGGTTATCGTTAGAGATTGGTGGTGGTGGTGGTGGTGGGGAGTTTGGTGTCGATTCCTATAAAACCTAATTAGCAGTCAGCGTTGTGTCGTTGGCGATCACAGGTAGTTAGGCAGCAATTACCCGATGCGTTATCAATGTGGACCATGCTGGAAGGTTTGGAATGGCTTTTGATTCGAAATGGAATACGATAACCCTTTCATGCGTTGTCGCTGCTGGTTCAATAACCAACTCTGTATGTGTGTGTATAGCACAAGCGAACGGTAAAAGGTGCTGGGAGGGCGAGTATTTTCCTAATTAACGCCAACATCAAATGACCGTCGGGTTTTAATGTCGGTTGGCAACTAGATTCATCGCCTTGGCCATTATTATTTCATTAGGTCGTTCCAACGTTTCGTAAGAGGTGATTATCAACTCATCACAGAAATGAATGAAATATTAATTACCGAACGAGGAAGACGCTGAGCCCATATGCGTTACGGTAAATGCAATTTTCAAGATCGACCATCAGTCGGTGAAAATCGGACATGACAGTCATATGTCATCTTTTTTTGTTTGTATTTTCAACGACAACGTCTAAAAGTTTGTTAATTTTTTTCTTCTAAATAACTGATTTCGACAAACTTTAACGTTTATGTCATTCTTTTCTTTGCATTTTATGGGTTTTTTTATAAGTTGGGTATGTAGCATGTTTCATAGGGAGTGATGAAAGATCGGACGATGAAATTGGACTGCAGAGTCACAATAGAATAGAATAAAAACGAAGAAACCTTGGATGAAAAAAAAGTCTGGGAACAAACAGATATAAGTTATGAGAGAGTTCCACATCAGAGAGCTTTATTCAGAGACGGAAGGCCAAAAAAAAAAAATAATAGGAAGAAATTTTTTGTTCTCTGTATCGTTACATCAACGTCTGCTAGCATTAAGCAACCATGAAAGGATGAAGTGTTGCTTGAAGCCGAGTAAATCCTCATCGGTTTCTGCTCTTTCTCTTTTGTCATTTCGGGGATTAAATCAACGAAACCAAATCCATCCTTGCCGCGAGGAAAGAAGAAGAATAAGAAAGAAAAAAACAAATTTAGACAAAAAGTATTTATAAGCACTCGTTTGACATAAGCGCTAGTTTTTTTCGGTCTCGGTTGGTGGTAAAGCACACGTTTTGTTGTTGTTATTGTAAACAATATTAGTGTGTGAGAAGTCGACAATTTTGTGTGTGATTCTTTTTCTTTTTCTTCTTCATCCGCATTCTCAGCAAATATATTTTTATTGGTTTTTCTTCGTATTGCTTTTTGTTTATCTTTTGAAGATCTTACGTGTAGCTTAAGTTGGCGTGGTTTTCTTTTTTACATCCTTCTTCTTTTTGTAGTACTACGTTTCATCTTTTTACTTTTCCCCCACCCCAAAAACTGTCGATTCTTGTTCGTTCAACTTACGATTTAAAAGCTCAAGGCCTTCGTTTTGGCATCTAAAAATTGCTTCGCAATTGCAGTAAGAGAAGCCGGATAAAGGGAAGCAGATGCGTTTGCTAAAGGAAACGTTATGAAAAATGGATCTGGAACACTTTTTTTCCCTATCTAAGCAATGGGAACCTTCCTCCTTCGTTGGCGAGAGAGGGGTAAAGAAAAAAAAAACATTCTTGGCATACTTTATAAGCTTCCAATTATCCCGTGTACAAACTGATAATTTATCACGAGAACCATATCACTGATGCACTAAACATGTATTAAAGATGAACGTTGCTTTAATCGTTGCCTTCATGCTCCACTACTCTTGTTGCCAACTGAAAAACTCTTAAGAGATTATTTGCAGACACAAGCATTTTTTTCATGACTTCGAGGGACATTAATCATTTTAATTTTTTTTTCACGAGACATTTCTTGTGTAAATAGTTTATGTACTTTATATATATATAAATCATTATCAATACTGCTTGTTTTGAGTTATGATTATATAACGGTGAATAATGTATTTAAAAACTGAAAAAACCTGGAAAACACTAACATTCAGTGAAGCTACATTTCTGATTCGGTAATGAAAAATTACGACTGACGTAAAATGAAGAGGGGTATAAGATTGTTATGAAATTTAAATGACCAATTCGAAAAATTCGAAAAAAAAATATATTTTTACCAAATTCGATAGTCACTGCTAAAAATGTACTCTTTCTGTCCGAAAATATGGTTTACATTTTTATATAAAACTTTACGATTATAGACAGTTTGAGGAAATAATAAGTTTTTAATGGTTTATAGTAATCTAAACGTGGTCCTCTTTCTGATATGTAAGTTAGTGAAACTTAACTTACATATCATTAAAAGTTAGTGAAACTTTTATTTTTTTTTTTTTGAGACAGTCTCATGTCATGTTAAAGTGCATGAAATTCAAAAGGAAACCTATTGTGACTTCAATAGGTTCAATCTTATGGCTTCAGAAAATTATGCTTTACATAGTAGAGACAATAGATAAAAATAACTGACAGTTGAAGAGTGAACTAGAATATTATATCTATTGCTACAACAAAAATTCAACAACTTACTTGAGCCCTAACTTTTGGATTACTCTATATAATAAATAAAAAATCTATAAAACTAATGTAAACGTATGAGTAAATAAAACGATGCACTCTAGAGTACATATCTTTATAATTTACGCAAATTATATAAATTTTGAATTGTAATCAGGCTACTATGTGAAATGTAAACCATGATTTAAAAAAACAAACTAACAGTAAAAACAAACTAACAGTTAAATATAAACCAAATTTTGGGAAAGTGGGAATAGATACTTTTAAACACCACTATACATTGTACATTCAAAAATAAAATGGAAGTTTTAGCTTGGCATTCAAACTTTAGCTTTAAATTACAAAACCAGAAGAATTGGCAAATTGTTTTATTGTTAAGGAATGAAACAAATGAAACTGGTCGTTTCTAAGGTGTGCTTAAGGGTTTTGTAACACAAGTCACTTTGGGACTGCTTTTCATGATAGCTCGTGATTAGTCGAATTGCTCGCTAATGGCCAAATAATGAGTATCCGCTTACACTTCCTCCTCAGCGTAACTTCAGCCTTTCCGCTTTGAAAGAAAGGCACTAAAATAGTTAAGTCAGCGCCTTCGCCAGACGTTCTAATGGCAAATAACGCCGCTCATTTTTCTCAGTTAGTGTCACCTGTTTCTTGCAGTTATTCTTTTTGCCAACCATTAATACGTAGTATACTAGTGTGTTGTTGAAACGTACAAAAGACTTCTTTAATCTAGTGTTTGTCTGTTCTTTTCTACTAAAATGAATAGTTGAATGCTAGATTAATTTATACGATTTTTTTTAATACAGAAAATGTATACTTTTCAAATGATAAGAAAAAATACAACTAAGTTGCTAATAGATTTTTTTTACGATTTTATTTTTTTATCCACTAAATCATTCAAAAGGGCTTCTGCATTAAATTGACGATGATTTAAGATAGGAACGTGGCAAGTTTAAGTAGGATTTATGAACCGATTTGTTTCGTGCCTACGCAGCAAAAAAGATTTTCGAAGTGGAATTGCGAACTAGCAATAGTAGTTCTACTAGTAGTAGTAGTAGTAATAGTAGTAGTAGTAGCAAGTTTCAATAGTGCAAGCAGCTAGATTGTGATGGTTGCTGACAAAGAGTATCTGGTTGCTGTCGAAAGCAATTGATGGAATCGATGAAAACGTGGACGTGAGTGATTGGCCAGTGATTGATGGTTATTGGCGATTGAGTTGCAGGATTATGAAACGAGTAGCTCAACTTTAATTTATTGTCTTCCTTTGACAGACGCTACACTGTATGAAATATACCTTTTATAAACAATTGCTGTCTCTAATATTGCTGTTTTTGTTTATTAAAGAAAGACTACAATGGTCAGAAACTATTCATGCGTATACAAGGTGGGCATGTAGATTTAGTTTGGGATCTGACACATTTGGGGAAAGTTTTTGGGGGTTTCTCCTGTTTCTCCCTGCATTATATCACCCTGTTTCATCTTTATCATCCTCACTTTATTATCAGTTCTGTATTTATGTTCTTGATAAAGTCTGAGAACCAAATGATGTAGCTGTAAGGCCAGTCGGTGCCCTCGTTAAACTCTTTTAAGTACGTATCTACCTGCATATACAGGTATACTTGTATATACACGGTGAAGCCATACAAAAGTACCACATCACGCACCGTACAAATTCTTTGATAACTGATTATTTGTGATGTTGATGTAAGTTTAATACACATTCATATATACTGCATAGCAATAGAGTATGTGCATACACGATTAAAGATGCATACACTATGCTTATAATGTACCATGCTCACTGTAGGTTGATGCAAGCTTAAACCAAAATTCCAGGTCACGTACATAAATCAAGGCTTTTTAAACGTGCATTTTTATAGATATACATGCATGCAAAAGTAAATACTATATATGCACATTAATTGCATTAATTTTCTAGTAATTTTGAAACAGCGAACGTAATGTTCGTGTTATCAGTGTTATTTTAATACCAAGATGTTAGTTTTGAGTACAATAACTTTATTGATATCGCCACATAATGATATGTTATCATCACTAAGTAAAATTCAGGTAACGTTGGAATCCGCGGTGTTCAATTACATAGAGTATATAATGGAAATGTAATCAGCTTGAATGGAGAAAGACAGAGGAAGAAGGAAAAATAAACCAGACCACCGGAAAGGAGCTGAGAATAGTTCTTGTGTGTGTGTGTTTTTTTCTCTCTTTTAACAGGAAAGGGATCGTCTTTCTTTCCACCCCCAATCCAAAGAGTGAGTTCTATTCTCCAACAAAAATCCCACCCATTCTACGCCTACAAACGCTTCAATTATAGATAGGAATCTAGCCATGCGAACAAGGAATCAGTGTAGTTGGTGCACAAAACTTGAACTCGAGGGGACTTAATTACGATAATTGAGACGTTGCATAAAATTAGGAGCTCAGCATCAACAGAGCGAAATTTTTCTCAGAGAAAGAGAGGGGAATGTATAAAAAAAATTAAGGGATGGATGAAGTGAATGAGGGCGAAGTAAAAAAAAAATAAAATGAAGCAACTTCTTTACGGGGGGAAGAGATGTAAAAAAGAATGGGGGCCGAACACACCACACACAAGATTCATAAAAGGGAAAAGCGAGGATGAAAAGGCTAGGGACATCGTCGTTGTTAAGCCATAGGGAGTGCACTCGGTTGGAAACTGCATGCCATCCCGATAACGGCGGCCGATACATTTTCTTGAATTAAAACGTCGATACTTTTGGCTCGAGCCAAAGTCGTTGCCACACAATGGAACCGGTGGAGCAGAGAGAATGAAACAACACCTCTCTTCTGTTGTCACTACTACTCCACTGCGTTGTCTTACTACGTACACAATACGACTCAACACACGACGGATTGGGTGGGGGTGCAAAAAGAAGTTTTAAAAAGATGGGCAAGGAAGAAATTTTCAAATTCACTGTACCCCTGTTTTCTTTTGTTACATGTTTCGTTCCCCCTTTCTTTTCTGTTTATTTTTTTATGTACATAGTCATGAATTTTGATATTTTTATTTTTTTTTCTGGTCTCAATGGGTGGAACAGAAAACGAGGAAGTGGTACATGGGCCTCCGCATAATCCTCATTTTTCCCCTACGCTAAAACCCGTTTATCATGAGTCAAAATTTTAATGAGTTCCGCTTAGGTAGGGGGTCTTTTATCACAAATCTTGGTATCCCTAGTGTCGTCCGACTATTTATGGAAATTGGGAAATATTTATGAAAAACGGATGAACGATAACTGATAAAACCGAAATTAATTACCCATCTATTAATGAACATTTTACCTTATTTAGTTGTGTACAAAAAAATAAAGGTACAGATTTGCTTGAATTTTTCCAATATAAATAAAACAAAATTGAGTAGAAAAATGATAATAGCGTTTTTTTGTTGTGCGAATTGACTAGATTGTACAGGCGAGATTGACCATATGGAATATATTAATAATCAACGTCGCTGATACATTATTTCTAGTTTTTAATTTTTCTAAAAGCCTTACTTGAACTCGTGTAAGTTACACAGTGAATAATGAATAGGAAACTCAGTTTGTCCCCACTCGATTCCTGTCAGATAATGTATAGTGTAGGAAGTCGCCATTCGTTTATTATTTAGGCATTTTGCAATTCAATTTCAAGAGCGTGTGTACAGTTCATGGTGAATTATCAGTGCTGCTTTGTGAATATTATAGCTATACTGTAACATTTGAGTTGTTGCTGAAAAGCTATGCTTCAAGCTGACATCAAAGTTTCAGATTACACACACTAGCCTACTCATTTTAATTTTAAAAGTTTATATTTCGGCGTACTTTATAATGTTTAACGAACATTTTAACCCATCAGTTATTATTTAACAAGGCATTAATAATTTAGCATTCCAAGAATTAGTTTTTAATGAATTGACTAATTTCAAAGTCGATAATTTTTTAAGAGTAACTTGAGCTGATACTTCTAAAAGAGTAACCCGAATTGATTTTCCTGAGGCCCTAACCCACCTCTTCGATAATTCGGAGTTTGGAGTTATTTGATGATTGTGTCATATCGATTCTACTTTTCGCATTACTATTGTTGGTGACATTAGTGACGTTTTTGTTGATTTTTTTTCTTGGAGTAAATTACAACGTATGTGTTGTTTCTCCAAACTTTGAATCAAAAAGTGAGACGACTTACAGATCTCGGAAAAACAGCGGTGATTAAATTGTATATTGACGGGCTCCGGGTAATATAATAATGAGCCACATTTTTTTCTTCAAAAATGACATTTTCACAAGAAACTCTTCTTCAGTACCGTTTCTAGCTTGTTATTTTACTATTTCCTGGATTTTTCAGAAAATGGTAGCATAATATATATACCTTGTTAATATACTGCATAATATATAATAATACTTTGTTGCTCAGTAAGCCTATGGTAACTGTATGGAGTTTTTCACTAGAAAAACGGCTTTCCTAAACAATTGCAAAAAAAAAAAAAAAAAAGTGGCTTATCATTATATTGGCAAAAACTATTCATTTGTTTTTTAATGAAGCACTTCAAATAGAATAAATTAACGACACTAAATGAAACCGTTACTTGATCGATCATACTTGTAGTAGTTGAAAACACTGATTTTCTAACAGTTCTCGAGTTGCTGAAGATTATTTTTTTGCTATATCGAAATTATCTGCTTTAAACATTGCGAGAAACAAGTAAATAGAACGTCGGTAAAAGAATAAAAGGAACGAGAAAAAGGAAGAAACGAGTGCAACGATCTCAGCCAAGTAACCGAAGGCACCATCTTTCCGAGCGAATAAACGTTTCTTCGATGAATGTCTTTAAGCTCGCTTAATCTACGATCTGAGCGGAAACATTGCGCAAAATGAAATTCTGCTCGACGGATTGCAGCTTCTGCCTGCATCTCAAATCCGCGCCTCGGATCAATCGGCAGATTTTGGAAAAGAGGAGGGTGGGAAAGAACAGGCAGAACCTATCCCGGTCGAATAATTTGCCGCCCCATTTAGTCTGAGTGGTCTAGTTTTGAAGCCGGTTCGATCCCTGCTGTTTCTGGACCAATGATAACACTATCATGCCGGAGCCTTGACGATGTTTACAGGTCACTTTGCCGAGCATGTGCTGAGAACAACGCTTCATTGCGCGCCTTGTAATAACATGGCGATCCGCATGACAAACACCGCTGGTAACAATCCCGATCCAAAGTTGGAGGGGGTAGTGGGGCAAAAGACACGAACGAAAAAAAACAACTCTATCCTATGCTGCAATGAACATGCAACCAAGCTGCAATTGATTTTTAAGTCGATTTTGTAGCGTTAGAGAAATGGTTACTTTATAGCCAAAGTCTGTGCTAAAATTGTAATGATTAAGATGATGAAAGTAAAATTTGAAAATAAATATAAATTAACACGTCTTCATGTGATAAATTCAATATAATGTTCAGTTTGACTTAATGTTCAAACTTTGAAATTAGTTGAAATTAGAATTTTGGTTAAAATATTTTCTTTAATGTACCCGAGTGAAAATGATAGATTGGATGAAAAAACTCAAGGAATGACAATCAAAAGATTGTAAAGGAGGTTTTATCAGTCAAACGTTTTCAACCAAATTCTACCAAAGCCAACTTTTTTAACGGTATACACACATCCGGGCGCTTTCCAGTGTTTTTGTTGTATTTCGTTATGTGTATGACGTCAGAAAAAAGTAGGAATCAATGGAATTTGCTTGAAAAAGATTGGCGTGTAACATTGGCATAAGGGTAGAACAGATGAATAATAAATAGACGTTTGGTACATTTCACATAAACCTTAATTGTAACATGATTACTCTATTACGGCAACACATAATAGTTGTTCCGTCGTGCAATTACACAGCAGTGATTTCAGGCTGAAAATCAGGTTTTAAGTACAAATGCTAATTATGATAGAAAAGCAACGTGCTAAATATCTTAGCATAATAAGTTAAAAACAAAAATTGTGAAAATTCAAACGGAAAAGTCAGATTAAAAGTTGGCATTGCCAATGATATAGCCTGGCAAATAGAGCCGATTACATTTCCAATTATTTGGAATTAATTGAAAGCACCGTTTTGATTGCGTTGATTCATTGTGTGTAGCCTTATTGCCGCACGTCACAATCTGGAAAACTTACTTTCATTTTGTGTAATTGGCAATCGATTGCCAGTAGTGAATGGTAGGTAATTTCAGATTAAATTCCAATTCGAATCATTTGACCTAGCATTTGAATTAGGCGTACGTAATTATTATTAGTCACGAGCGGTTTGACGAGTGAGTATTTCGTTGAAAGTGCAATTGTTTATCCATTGCTAATTTTTCCAAGAGCACTTTGACGTTTTAAAAAAAAAAACACGACATTCACTATCTCTGTCAAAACACGGCGTTTGGTGGGATTGTTTTAACTGCGAAGATTTGAGTGTGCCGTGGGTAAGAGTTAGGGGAGCAACTAAAGATGTCACGTTACCTCATCGACTAGCTGTCATTGTTAATCATGGTGGAAAGAAAAGCTTAACTACAACCACAAATGTAGTTGGCTGGATATAGTCGGCACGTTATTTCGCGTGCACTGGCATTATTACCGCGATAAAAATTCCGTCGTTTGTTGTGTTGGGCTGATGTTTGGCGGCGATAGTAGTGAAGCCATGTTAGAAGCGGAAAGGTTACACGCTCTGTTTGTACGATAGGGCCTTATGTTGGTTATGGTCATGCAATAGTACTAATCGAGATAACGCTGAGTAATGAATGTAACAAAACGGATAAAACCTGCAGATTAGGGTATCAAATGTCAGCAAATTTCTTATCAAACGTGAGAATCGAAATGGTTAACCCATTGCCATCAACTGCTATTGTAAAATTTTGGCATTGCCCCCAAATTATTCCACTTTTTTTCTTTGCTATAAGTATTTTTATATACGTTGACAGAATGGCTTTAATGAGATTATCATTGCTACTGGACTGCTACGAACTCCTTTATTTGTAAGGACAAATTTTTTTTTAATGTTTTGTGTCGTTGATTTTTAATGAACGTTAACTGATCGGTCAAATTACTTTCTTGATGATTTTTGATTGATTGGTCAAAATTTTGTATTTGACATGTACACAATGCAATTAAATGACAATTGACAATTTTGACAATTGAATAGTCAAACTTAGATTCTTGACAAACATTTTTTAATAAGATTACTTTTATATTTGTTCTTAACGCATCTAATTAAAAAAACAACTAACTAAAGTAACAGTTTTATGAACGTAATTGGTAACCACTGTAACTTAATATTTAACATTGAGTAGCTTAATTTCATTGACCGACACAGCGGATGTTTGGACATTTTTTTATGTTTGTTGAAAGTCGTCTGACAAGTGTAAAACGACGTTAGTAGCCTCCTACTAAATGAAACCACTCGTGCTAATAACTAGAACAATGTTAAAACCAACATCCGCATTTAGTTAAGTGCTTAGAACAAGGAATTGTTTCATTTCACACGCGTACACTAAAACCGAGAAGAAAAAAATCTCCCGCTGTTGCGACATTTCACAAAGAAAAAACTCAGCCATATATAGAGGAGAAAAAAATCAAGCAAGGAAAAAAAAAGTAGTAGTAGTAGTAAGAAAAAGTGAACACTTTACCTCCGAGCCGTAGTTCAGCAGTTGCTTGATGGCTTTCGAAATCGTTTTGCACGTGACACTGGTACATGCCCCTGTCATCGGGCGAAACGGAATCTATTCGAATCTTCTCGCCGTTGGACGAGCGCTGTTTGGGAGAAAGGATGGGGCGGCCGTCTTTCATCCACGTGAAACCCTTGATGGGGGATCCAGAAACAACACAATTGAACATGGCTGGCTTTTTAATTTCAGCCACGAGAACGGACGGCTCGATCTTCACTGACAGCGGGGCTGAAAGAGAGAGCAAACCCCAAAGTGAAATCAATGCCAACGGGCAACATTCTTCAAAGTGGAAGAAGAAGGAAAGACAGATTTCTTTTCAACCCCCAAAAGACCATCACCACCACTAGCTAGGTATCTTCCGGGGGGAATGTTTCAAAAGGCTTTACTTTCCCACAGAGCACTTTGGGGAGCGAGGATAAAGTGTTAAAATATACGAGGCGAATAAAATGTCTTTATGCAAAGGAATCGTTTGCAGATCCAAGGGACTTTCCAAATTCCCCAGTTTTCACCTACTTTTCATTCATCCACTTTGACTTATCGTATTGTTGATAGATGAAGATGCGATAACAACGCTGACAGGTTTGGTGGCGAAGAAACCGGATAGTAACGACTTTTACTCAGTCACGTAGGCCTTTACAATCTCTTGTACACAATGCATCGTTATGTGTTTTTTTGTGTGCCTGATTTAAATTTAAAAAATCTTACAGTTGGGCTATTAATTTGAAACAATAAACAAGTAATTGAAATAACTGCGTGTTTTGATAACTCTTTTTACAATTTTATCATCCCCGAAACATAAACGTGAAAATATATTTTTGTTCGAAATGTGTTAAGTGTTTATTTGGATGGATTTTACACTCCAAACAATGAAAGATTGCTCACATAAGCTAAAGGTAGTTTATATATAAAATAAATGTATTTATATTTATGTACAACAATTGTGGTGGCCTAAAATGTAGGTATATCATCAGCAACACTTTTTGAATAAAAAAGGACCGATTGTGTGACAAAATCTCAAAATTGAATACCAATCCGTCTAAATTTGATACAACAAAACTTGTGACAATCCTAGAGTATATTCAAAATTTCAGTTCTGTAGGTTATCGTAAACCTACTAAAAAAGAGCTCGACGATGTTGAAACATCTCCACCTCAGATTAAGTTAAATAAAAGAAATTGACAAGTAATAAATGAAACACGTTAAATAAAACAAGTAATAAAAAAAAACAAAAGGCACCACTTTTTCTGGACAAGTTTGTTGGATGGAAAAAGTTTGTTTCCATGATGAAAACATTTCGAACTGATTTATTCATTTTGTTTTTTTGGCATTGAGTTTGGTGTTTTAAACAGTGTGGTATATGGTGCATTGTTGAGGGTGCTGTTGGTGGTATTGTGGCAGCCATAATGTTACTAATAAAAACCAGTTGGCATGGTATATGCATTGTTGCATTTGCTATTGTTAAAATCCAAAATAAAAAACTTCCCAAATCTCATTCACTCGTCCGTCCAACCTACTTTTGTACTCATACACAAAGTGAAGTTCAGAAAAAGTGGATAAAAATAACTTATTAATGATTAAAATTTTATTATGTGCAGGTGTAAAGTGGTTTCATGTAATTAAATAACAAAATTTAACTGTATACAATTAAAAACACTATACATTGTACTTTACGCATTACTTTCTGTATGGGGGATAACTGTTGTGCTTTTAATTAGGTTCAACTTTGGAAATGTTGTTTGGGTGATTTTGTTTACTTTACTTTTGAGTGGTTAATTTATTTTTAAAATGTGATCATTTTGTTTTAATTTTTGGGGTCGATAATATATTATGATTGTACTGCATTAAGCTGTCATCATTTTCGAACTTCTTTTTATAACAATCGAAAGCGCCATATAAAAGTTGAAACCTTCCCGTTAAAGCTTCCCTTGTGATCGAGCTTCACTACATAACGATTGAAGCGCTACAGGTGTTAGAACTTTCCTGCATAACACACGAAAAGCTCCGCCGAAGTTCGGTTTCCCTGCAAGTTATTTCGGTTAATCATGTGGCGCTGACATTTATTGAACTACATCATCATTTATATCAATCTGGGGTATTTGGAAACACAAAATTAAAACTTGGATATGTTATGTTTTGGAGTTAATATTATATTATTTGTTAATTATAATATTTATATATGTGTTATATTGTGGAGTTAGTACAGTACATGATTATTTGGATGACGTATATAATTGAAATATTTAATTCTATAATTGGAACATTTTATCTATCAGAATACGCGGTTGTGTTCATAAGATTAAAATTGGAGATGAAAAACCATTTAGAGTGTTTGATAGTCTTTTAAAAAAACATATATTGTTATGTAATTGAATATGTCTGTGTAGTAGTTTGTTTGTTTTGCATAATTTGGACCTTATGGTCCGTGTAAAATAAAATAAAAAAATAAATAAAAATATTTTACGGCAAAATTTACATCATAATATTATTTACTATATTTAACAACAAGCCTGATGGTCAAAGCGTTTATCTCTGGCGGCAGTGGCGCAGGTTCGCCTCCCACTCGTGCCATGTTGATTCAATTCGGGGTCTGACACCGCGGGGGCAGTTTTTCTCGGGGTTCTTTCGTTTCCTCTTGCATCATAAAACCTGTTCCATGTTTATCATCCCCATCTCATCATTTCTGTATTTCTAATTTCAATAAAGTCTGAGGGCCAAATGACATAGCTGTAAAAGCCAGTTGGTGCCCTTGTTAAACCCCAAGTACCTACCTATCACCTGTAAGAGTATACTAAAGTTAACGGATTTTTTTGCAAAACCGATTCATTTTGTTTTTATAGATACAGTTGACAGGATTTTTGTTTTAATCTTAAAATTTGAAGGTGCCAGAAGTGTTTGCCAGTTTTCTCAAAACTACATTTTTGGAGTTAAGCCGTAATTCTACCCAACTTCTCAATTCGTGTTTTTCACTTTATATACAGAAATCCATATACAGTATATAACTTTATTATACAAAAGTTCTATTTAGATAGGTTCATGCATTTTCAAGATGCACAGTAAGGCAGGGAGCAAACGGGCACAAATTTGCTCAATCAAATATCTAACATGCTAGATTTTTGATTGAGCAAATTATAGCCCGTTTGCTCCCTGCCTAACAGTCACCATACCATGTGTTCATGATTTTTATTTGAATTAATTTCATACACATATAATTAATAATGATAATTAAATTTTCTTGCATATAAAGATAAATCATGTTTGATATACTAGTTTGTCCATGACTCATCTTTATTAATTTCATGTATTAAGTTTGAAAAATTATAATCATTCAACATTACTCACTTCACTCCCAAGCTGTTAACACCTTGGCACTAGGAATTAACAAATTTGAATAGAAGTTAAATGCTGGGGTGAGGATTTTTCACTTTATTAGTTTCATACATATTACAATTTTATTCGTGATTTTTGTTTCGCAAAGTCTCTATTTATAAATGAAATTTATTTTGTTGCGTTATAATCAACGTTGGTCGGTTTTGATGCCGCTAGAATATTATATTAGAAATTAATGGCAGCGATGAGTTTTAATGTGTTCTCGAAACATGTTTTGTGATATTAGCGTTAGTTGGAATTCATTTTGTTCATGGTGAATAAACGGCATTTTATGGAATGCATAAAATTGAAATATATTCTTGATAAAAACTAAAACAATTATCTTAGAAATTTTATTGTGTAGCTAGTTAGTTTATTGTGTAGTTATTTAAAAAATTGTTCATTATTTGGTAGCTTATCAATGATTGACTAACATTGTATTGTTTTTGTGATGGTGAAAAAAACTGGGTTATTGTTTGATTTTTATCAAAACGTGTTAAGAATTTGACAAATTCTTTGACAGAAATGTGCAGGTTGTCCGCAAAGTCTGTTTACACAATTTTCATTGTGTAAAATTTATTCAAATAATTGATGGTATTGTATTTTTAATACCAATTGTATTAAAAATACAATTTGATCAAACTTGTTGCAACATACAGGGCATCTCAAAAGTGTTCATGCATAGGTAATGTGCTCTTCATCGCAAATTATTTAAGAATGATTTTAATCAAAATAATATATACAGGATGTCCCAAAAATTTCCATATACAGAGAAATTTAACACTTTATTTTTGTAAAAACTTTGCTACCTATAGAAGTTACAAGGAAATCAACTTATATTCAAAGATAGGTACACGGTGTCCTAAAAAAAATTTCATTTCTAGGAAGATTCATCGTTTTTTGTAAATAAATTAACTTTGTTACCTGTAGAAGTTAAAGGAAATGCTTACAAAACTCAATTATTGAGACTTTTGGGACACCCTGTGTTTAAAAATGTATTGGTAATTTCTGCATACGTTGTATAATATGCACAATATGTAATTTGTCATTAAAATTTAATTTTGCCAAAAAACAAAAACATCCTTGGTTAACCTTGTACGTACATCAAAATGATGTTTAGTGCTTTGCTTATTTAGATTGGTATCAAGTAGGTGAAAAGTTTTTTGTGTAAACATGTTGCAAACTGCAACGCTATTTTTTTTCCCGTATAGATAACAGTTAACAGATAGTGTAGTTTAATGTAGATTGAATTGTGGTGGTCCATTATATTCATATCTTTTATTTTATTTTATTTTTTGAATTGATTGTTTTTTGGAAAAAATTGATATCATTGAACAATGAATGAAGCCAAACTTGAATTATTCAAATATTACACGATGCCACTCGTTTGGGGTGATAACCACCACTTTCGCTGCTGTTCAAACTGTTTGAAAAGTAGATGGTACGTGAGGTTGAAAAAATTCATATGGTCCGAATGGGATGGAGTTGATGATGATGTAGACCATCTGCAGTTAGATCAACGAAGAACAGGTAATAATTGTAATTACTCTGTGATTCACCAACTAAACACGTCTTATGTGATTGATTTGAATTTATCCAATCCGACGATGCAAATTTCACAGTCAAATTTCGGTTTAACGTCGCATTGTATTTTGTAATGTTTTTTCGGCAAGAACCATCACCACCTTTAGACGACTTGAACTCTCAATACAGTCAGTATGATGATTTCCAGACCATTGACTGGCCTCGCGAACTTGCTCGAGATCGTTCGAGGCACCGCTTCATTCAGCGCAAGCAGAAAGAGCAAGGTGTTAATATTTTCAAGCGGCTGTGGGATTCCTGTTCGGCGTGGCTTTGTGTGTTTATAGTAGGAGGTGCTTGTGGTATGTACATTGATTGATATGTGCATTAAGATCTTTGGGTTATTTTTTTCTTCAAATGTTACATGTCGTCGCAGGTGCAGTTGCTGCTGTCATCGACATCGGTACAGGATGGCTAAGCGATTTGAAGGAAGGATTGTGTTCCAATGCGTTTTGGCTGAATCGAGAACAGTGTTGCTGGTCATCAAACACATCTTTCTTCGAGGGAGATGAATGTTCAGAAGTGAGACAGTATTTGATATTTATTAAGCGAAATTTTGTTTTCTTATTTTATGTGCTATGTGTCATATACAACAAGCTAATGCATACTTACAATTTAATAAAATATAATACCGTATTTGTGCGAATATAAAACACATCTTATACAGGATTTTGCACAAGGGGTTCCCTAGCTGTATCATAAACAACTAGGTACAATAATAAAAGTCATTATCATATTACTGGTAGAATTTTTAAAAAAAATGAATGAGTGTGTTATTTGGGGTTTTCAGTATCCTCTAGTGTCTTTATTTCAACAAAACACATTACATTAGAGCCAATCGCAGCTTAAGCTTCATTGTTCAGTAAGTTGTTTCTTGGCTGTATCTCACGTGTGCATCCAAAATAATTCATTTTTTACTCAAACCCCTGAAAGCCACGTTTTATATTTGAGTGCATTTTATATTCACGAAAGTACGCTATATAGACCATTCGATGTTTACTACATGGTTTCTGGGATAAGGGGTGTTAGTGGAGAAAACCAACCTTTGATAAGTTGGTGCTGTGACCAGGATTCGAACCTGGGTTATAGTTTTTGTGCTTTAAAATGGTTGTTAACATATACAATGCATATCATAAATGATCAAGATACAAAATATTTAACCAATGTCTTGGAACACTTTGCGAACCAAGAGTTGCTCGTATTATTTTCGTTGTTTTGATTAATTTTTTTTTCTATGCGTCAGTGGGAATCGTGGTCCACCAGGCTAGGCTACGTTGATGGCACTGCTCATTTTTACGTTCAATACGCTTTGTACATTTCATGGGCAATGGCGTTTTCCATGTTGGCAGCGTTATTAGTGCACACGTTTGCTCCATACGCTGTCGGAGGTGGCATACCCGAGGTAATTGAACACTTACTTTTACGAGAAAGTATGCATACAGGGTGGAGCGAAACCCTTTATACGGTACATAGAAGATGCATATTTATTGACAAACATAGCTTACAGAATATATGAAATACGTTATCCAGATTGCACAGTGGCCATGTAGATATGTATATCAAGGGTGACCAGTTGTCCTGGTTTTTAGCACAATGTACCTGAGTCCCGAAAATGTTTTTCGGGATGCTTTTTTGTCCCGGTTCTTTAATATTAACCAATAATACATAGACACAGCGATGCTATCTATTTATTTTGTACTGTTTTTTTTTTTTAGTATCCAATTTTTCTTTATTAGAATCTAGTTATACAAAGTTTGTATGTCAAACGAATTGATATCAACAAATTAACTTCTTTTTTTTATGTAGCGATATTTTTTTTTTTAAATATCGATATTTTTATCGATATATGGATTGTTTTGTCAACGCATTGATATATTTTTTTTGTGTTCCAGTTTTTCAAATCTGGTCACTCGAGTATCTGCAAAACAAAGCGAATAGTTTATATTCAAAATTTCAGTGCAAAACATGGTATTTCTGCAAAACAAAGCGAATGCAGTCCAAATAGTTTATTTTCAAATTATTTGTTCAAATCGTGTCGATCTTTCTACTCTGTAAGCCACATTAGTCAATAAATATGCAACTCCTATGGATGGAGACATGTGCCCCACCCTGTATATGACATTGAAGAGTGTGTTATTTATTAACGTTTTGTAGATCAAAACCGTTCTCAGCGGTTACATTATCCGTGGACTTCTCGGCAAATGGACGTTGATCATCAAAACTGTTGGTGTCATGTTAGCTGTGGCTGCTGGGTTAGTGCTTGGTAAAGAAGGCCCGCTTGTGCATATTGCTTGCTGCATAGGAAATATTGTGTCTTATTTTTTTGCAAAGTACGGACGTAACGAAGCCAAAAAGAGAGAGGTGAGCCTCCAAGTCTACTTGTGTGAGATTTAATAAATTTGAGAAATCTCAGTATTTTAGTGTCGTAGATTCTTTCAGCCGCGTCTGCCGCTGGTGTATCGGTAGCCTTTGGAGCGCCTATTGGAGGAGTTCTGTTCAGCTTGGAAGAAGTATGGTGCACTCATGAGCTAATTTTATTTCAAAATGTGCAAATTGATTTTGATTAATTTCTTGCAATTTTTCATTGTTTTTGTAAAATGCTAGGTGAGTTATTATTTTCCATTGAAAACGTTATGGAGAACGTTCTTCTGTGCGTTGGTTGCGATGTTTATTTTGACGTCGATAAATCCCTTTGGAAATGATCACTTGATTGTGTTTTACGTGGATTACAAAACTCCATGGGTTTTGTTCGAGTTGCTGCCCTTTGCTATGATGGGAATTATGGGAGTTAGTATATTTTGTAGTTGTCTGTTTTTGTTTGTTTTTATTCAGTGTTTTTGTTAGTTGACGTAAATTTTTTGTTCTACAAAGGGACTCTTAGGATCATTATTTATTAAAGCTAACGTATACATGTGCAAAGTAAGAAGATCGTCATTTTTAGGAAATTATCCACTAACAGAGGTAAGAGCAGATTACACATTGTTTTTTTTTCTTGGTTATTTATAATTGAAATGACAATGTATAGAATCTAGACCATTCTATAGAATGCCAAGCCTGGTTTAGACAATGTATGAAACTACTAGCATTGAAATAGTTGAGCATGAATTTAGGTTAAATTGAGGAATTGGGTGGAATAACTGTGAAACTCAAAAAACGTGTTTTTGAGAAAAAGGGTAAAAACTTCGCACACCTTCAAATTTAAGATTATAAAAAATTTTTGTCAACTTTCTGCTTATAGAAGGAAAATAAACAGATTTTGTAAAAAATCTTTTTTTTACTTTAGTTGACAGGCCTCAAGTTGGAGGCTAATTTAAAAATGTAATTACGCCATTATTCCAAATATCGTGCTAATTTATAAATGCATTTACGTCCAAAGATAACTTTCCATTGTTTTGGAAGTGAAGCAAGCTAGTGAAACAATCAAGAAATAAAGCGACAAGAAGAAAGAAATCACAAAAAAAAATCAGATTTACAATAGTCGTATTTCATATTCTTTCTTTTTGAAAGTGCAAATTAATAGGCAACCCACTGTCTTTATGCTATAGACTGGTCTAAAATGATTCAATATACGCATTTTAAGGAATAACGACGTAAGTGGACATATGTCGATTTTCCACTCAACTCTTCAATTTAGTCTCGTATTTGGAGGGCTTTTTTTCCCTAGAAAATGTTAACTAACTAGTTATATACATATTCAAGATGTTATTTCATACATCACCAAAAGAAAGTTAGGCAGTCTATAAATTGCTTGCATTTTATACATTGCCATTATCTATATATACACACAAAAATTACCGTTAACATAGCTGTGGATAATGAAGGATTTAACTGTATATGCATAAACCAAGTTTTTGATGACTAGCAATAATTTATAATTATATACTTTATTTATTTTAGATTGCCGTAGTCACATTTGTAACTGGTTTAGTCAGTTTTCCTATGCATTACACTCGGTAAATATACATTAAATCAAGTTCTTGTTTAATGTAAGTTGCACGAGTTTATCAAAATTACTGTCAGTATTTTTTTTTTACGAATGACCTTTAAGACGGACTTAGCATCATGGCACTTTCTATTTAGGATAGACACGAGTCAACTAATAGCCGAGCTGGTCCAAAATTGCCAAGTTGGAGAAGTTAGTGATCTGTGGTGAAAATGCTTTTTATTTAATGATGTTTCTTCAAACGAATGATATCCTTGTTAATGAATTCAAATATCTGTTTGTGTTGACATTTTCCATTTGCAGCGATTATCTTCAATCCGACTACGATGTCAAACGTTCCGAGGCAGGCGAAGGAATAAAGAGAGCAATGTGGCAGTTAGCGCTATCGTTTTTGATTAAATTTTCGTTGCTGATTATAACTAGTGGAATCAAAGTAGGTTACGTATGTTGATTAATGCACAGTAGTTAAAACGATTGGTAAAATGTAGCTGATTGGTTTTTGTGTCGTTAATAGCTTCCTGCTGGTTTGTACATTCCTAGTCTTGCAACTGGAGCGATTCTCGGGCGAATGATCGGTATGGGAATGGAACAATTAGCCATGTGAGTTAACCTTATGATTATGCTTATTATTGTTATATATTTTTTCAATATAACATGTTCCTAAATGGTCTAATCAAATTTGAACCACAGATGCAAATCAAACAAAAACATCAACTCTATATAAACAAAACAAAAACTCTATATAAACATGGGTCCGGAAATTCTTCCCTTGCGATAAAACACAGGGTGAAGTCACATAAATGCATATTGTCTCTTAATCGATGTAGGTGTGCGAATTAGTATGCATTTTCAGACCCATGTTTATATGGACCAGCTTTGTTTTGATGTTTAACATTTGTGGTTACATTTGACTAGATCTTTCAGGAACACCCTGTATAGACGCTATGAATAAAGTGTAGTATGAAAACTAGAATTTTTTTTATTGTAGTGCATATCCCGATGCTGGTATATTTCAAGGTGAATGTGCATCTTCGTGTGTGACTCCTGGATTATATGCTATGGTAGGAGCGGCTGCTATGTTAGGAGGAATTACACGAATGACAGGTAGGACTTTATTTTTCATAGGCTCTATTTTAGTTTCACTGGTGACAATATAGCTACTGGGTGTCTCAGCCAAGGGTTCCCAATTTTATACTGGAAAAGCTATTTTAATGAAAATTCTGGATATAATAGCATAGGGAGGTCTTTTGAATGGTGCTATTTTTATTGACCTAGAAATTATTTTTAAAAATAATCACATTGTTAAATTTTAAACAACACATTGTTTATTTAACAAGTCATGTTTAGAAACTTGTAGGCAATAGCCCATATAGTAAGAATTTACTGTCGTTTGGTTTATGTCCAATTATCCAACAATAGTGATTAAAACACACCATGATGTTGCAGCAGCTTCACTGCATAACAAAAGTTGTATGCAGTGAAGCTGCTGCAGCAGAACGGTGCTTTGTAATCGCTATTGTTGGAAATAAATTAAACGACAGTGGATTGTGTGAGTACAGACTCTCCTCACTTAACGTCCTACCTGTTTAATGACTGCTTGCACTTATGACCAGCTCTCTAGCTATATATTTTTATATAAATGTGTACTTTATTGTGCAGTGATCATCTGGAACCACTATACTTTGGAGGATTCAATGACTAAAAATGTTAATCTGAACGTCTTTTTTGATTATGAGTGAACTTTGATTTGTTTGGTATGCCGTGTATATGATTTTTGCTGCTTGCATTTTTATGTTTTGTACTGTATATAAGAGTTCCTCGCTTATCGACCAATTCGTTTAACGACCTAATCGTAGGAAC